>LTAE01000805.1:25035-67770 GCA_001647135.1 Pontederia paniculata
TATATATATATATATATATATATACGCACGGAATAATATAACAATATATGAAGCAATAATCGAGTATGCATGTTTCTTGATCACATGACAATAATACAAGAACCTCGATCCATGGACGTCACGTATACATAATTAATGGCTACTATTAGGGAAGCAATTAAAATTTAATAGAGTTCCAATCCTAGACAATTCACTTAATACTCCATATCAAATACCATCTTGACTGCAAACTAACTGGCATGATGCATCGCATACCATTTTCTATAAATGCATGGCCTAATAAAGAAAGTTATACCATATTCTCATCTAATAAAGAAATTTATACTTAACTTTTGACAAAGTCGCCCTTGGACATGATAATATCTTGTTTAAGGGACATGAAGATTCTGATCGATATATTTTGGCATGAAATCTCATGTGACGTGATATAACTAATCCCTTATGCATGCTCCACACACCCAACTCACATCATAAATATATAAGCTAAATTACCAAATATATAAAATATAGTTTCACCCTAAAATAGATATAAAATTTATATGGAGAAAGCACAAGAAGAAAATAAAATAAAACCCACCGATCCGATAACAGTACTAGTACTGATAACATTATTTATTTTCTCCCATAAACAAGTTCTCATTTTTCTCTTTTTTATTTAATTTATTAGTAAATTTAATTGTTTATATACTAAAAAAAAATGCAAAAGAGGAAAGCAGTAGGCCTACCGACCAAGTCCTGGCATATCATGTGTGCCCTTTAATTATTTAGGACACGAAGATCAGGAGGTGGCCTCGTTGGATCACATGCTCATGCCTCCAATTGGGTCCGTTCTCCTCGATCAGACGATTGAGATTCCATGCCCATGAGCCATCAGGGAGATCACAGCCGTAAGATACGACCCGGCATTCGACCGGCCGGCCGGCCGGCCAGAGGGGCCGGCAAAGTACCTGATGGCATGCCCCCTACCGAACCGACCGTCCTCGTTGTCTACGCTTCATGTTGCCCCTTTTCTCCATGCAAACCCTAAGAGCTCCTCTAAGTAGATTGACCATATTGCCCTTTAGCATATGTTGTAGTGTCCACTTCCAGTTATTAATACAATTTTATTAGCAGGGGCTATATAACTATCCTTCTCCCAAAGGATACCACTCACCATCTCCACCACAAACGCATACATATCTTCTCATCTGCAAGTATTTCTTCCACAGCAAATCTTGGATCTCTAACGCAGGCGAGTTGCTGTACTTGGCTGGGAGGAGAAATGGCAATGGAAAACGGAGCTTGCTACGTGAACGACATGGACAAGGCAACCGAGCTGAGACTCGGGCTGCCCGGTACCGACGCGCCGGAGAAACAAGCGCCAGCGGCCGGAAAGGGGACCAAACGGACACGCCCAGAGGATGGTGAGGAGTTCTTGGGAAAGAGCAAGACCTCAGTTGGTGCTGACGAATCTACTGCCAGATGCAACGAATCTGCTCCGCCTGCCAAGTAAATTATCCTCTTATGTTTGACATGCGTGCATGTATCTGCGGGCTGCTCTTTGAGTTCTCAGGTTACTGACAGTGTGATGGTTTAATCATATGGCAGGGCACAAGTTGTTGGATGGCCACCTATTAGATCATACAGGAAGAACAACCTCCAGGCCAAGAAGGTTGATCAGGCCGAGGCCGCCGGCGGACTCCTGGTGAAGGTTAGCATGGATGGTGCTCCTTACCTGAGAAAGATTGATCTCAAGGTCTACAAGGGTTACAAGGAGCTCAAGGAAGCCTTGGATGTCATGTTTAAATGCTTTTCTCAAGGTTAGGACTAGTTGCCGGTCAATTGATTATGAATTATATATAGATGGAAATAAATTAACATGAAGAAAACACATAATTAAATAGCTATATATGAAAAAACTATGAGTCTGATATGATGTATCATATATATACAGGGTCTGGGAACATGGAAAGATGCAATATGGACTTTGCTATGACCTACGAAGACAAAGATGGAGACTGGATGCTTGTGGGAGATGTTCCATGGGAGTAAGTATCCGATCTGAACTATACTTAATATGATTAAATTTTATTGTTGATGTCCTTTTAGTTAAATGCAGTAATCTTACGTACATGGATCTTTTTTTTATGTTGCAGGATGTTCACCTCCTCTTGCAAAAGGTTGAGGATAATGAAAGGATCTGAGGCAAGAGGTCATGGGACAATGGGAAGATAACAAAAAGATGAAGGCACAACGTCATTTTGGCAACATATATGGACTGTTTTTGCTTGGTTTCCCCAAGTTTCATGCACGGGGTCTCTAATTCAAAAAAAAAAAAAACAAAGAAAGCAACGTACGGCTTCCCATGCTTTGAAGATAAACTGCACAAGCTTCATCATGTTGCATGGAAGATGTGCTACGATTTGAACTAAAAAGCGAAGGCCACAAGCAGATTCATAAAGAAGTCTCCGTGACTTATTTGTCTGCATGGATATAGAATGCTGATCAGAGGGCTAATTTAATTTTTCTCCATATCGTTGTACAGAAGAATTAATCATGTTTCCAAGCATTTGTAATTAGCTTGTGATATATATATTAGGCTAGTCTAAGATATATTTTGAACTTTTTATATTTGTAATACCTCATTACTGTTGAGAAAATGGAAAGCAAAGGAAGAAAAAAGAAAGGTAGTATTGTAGGTCGTATCCAAAATAGTGTCTTCCATTTCTTTTTTCTCTCTTGGGTGTGTAGATTCAGAAGTTGTCTCCTCTTGAGATTGATGATGTGCACTCAAAAGAGCCTTGCAAATAATCAATTCTTCTTTGCCAAGTATCCTATTGGAGCTTGACAAAACAATATTTTATATATGCTCGCTTGAGTGACTCTCTGTATTTATATTTAATTAATCATAGGACGGCTTGGCAGCTTTGAGAACGAGCAGGAGACTCATCACAAATTTATTATACTAACGTTCCTTTTATTTCCTCCACTAATTTTTATGATAAGTTTTTTGGGTTCTTATGATTTTTTTATCATAAGTTTGGAAGTGGAAGATGGAGGTTTATTGGGTACCAAGATCCAAGGTAGCTCTCAATATTATACAATGAGTGAGAGAGAGAGAGAGAGAGAGAGAGAGGTAGTTGTATTTAGGCTTGGCCAATTGGCATTTTTTTTCAAGGAGGTTGTTAAAATCGGATCGGACAAGGATTTAAAAAAGTCTTTAGTTCATGTCCGATCGATCGAACAGATAAAATAATATAATTTAATAAAATATATTAATTCAAACTACTTACTAATATATATTAATAAATTTCAATCATACTTATGATAATAAAATATAATTAAAATTGAGTTATTTATACCTAAATTTAATTTATTATATTTTTTTATTGATTTTAATATTTTTATTATATGATTATTGTTGGAATTTAATACTATGATGATATCTAATAAGATTTTTAATATATTTATACTAATGAATTATATTATATTAAATACTATAATTAATCAAATTACTTATAATTTGGTTCATGTATAATATATTTTTTTATTTGGATAAAAGAAGAAAAATTGTATACAAAATAGCTTGTCTAGTTATACAAGGACAAATTAACATAATAAGCATTAAATAAAAAGAGGTGAATGGAAGAAAGCATAATATTTTAACTGATTAAACAAATTATTTTTTTTCAATAATTTTGATAAGATCATTTTAATTTTAATCGATTTTTCTTCCGTTTTGCCTTGTTCACTTCAGTTTTGATCGGTTCTATTGAAATTTGACTAGTCCAATCCAGTCAAAATCTACCAGTGCAAATTTTAGACCGATTTACTATCTCGACAACACTGACTTTTTTCTCAAAGGCAAAAGTGGTCACAATGGCCCCTTCTGGATTCCGGAATGGAAATTGTTGGAGGCTTGGATGCAGCAACGAGGATCTTTTACAAGAGAACTCATATATTCGAGTATAGCCCTCAATGACCAATATAAGATTTCACTATTTCAGCATCGATGATGACTTTGACAACTATTTCATTTCATTTTCTTTTATGACAACTACTTCAATTCATGTTCAACCCATATGCAGAAAAACTTGGAAGCAATTAAGAGCCATTCATGTAATTTGCAGAAAACTTTACAAAATAGCATTGCTTATGGATGAAACCGATTTCGATCCATATGCAAAAGAAAAGGTTTTGTGTACAACTCCTGAGTATGACAAAATCCTATAACTAAAACATCTACTGATCTACCAATATAAATAAATAAGTCAATGCACAGGCAATAGGAAAATGCAGCATCAGCTTATATTCAGGAGAAACAGGTTGGGTGTCTCTGGTAATGGAAGTAGGCCATCATTACTAAGTTATAACTTTGCCGTGTTTGGCCTAATGTAGCAAGCAACAATCAAGATTCAGCATCATTACTAAACCACAACTTTGTCGCGCTTGGCCTAAAATGGCAGCATATCTTCGCCGCGCACAAAGGAAACAGAAGAGCTTCTGCCACTTGATTGAAGGGAACCGATTCTCGAGTCTAATACTTCCAACTGTGACTTCACCCAGTGTGGAGTATATTTGGCGTCAATCCACAAAGCTTCTCCAGTATGTTTGTGCTTAAAATCAGGATGCTTAGGACTTCTCTGTAAATAATGAAGCAACTTTCTTTCAACAATTAAACAAAGATCGACATAATCATACATACTTCGAAAGCAACATCAAGTTTTATATGTATGCTACAACTATCAATGCTAGAAACATGTGTCCCATAAATGTCTTCGAAGAAAATCTAATATTAGATGCAAGTGTTTAGATTGACATGAATATGCAATTTGGTCAATGTCTGGCCTAGTCTGGCTCCTATCCAGTAATAAAGAATTGATAAAAGATGGAATCAGTCAAGCAGATGAGTGTCAAATATAAATGCATGCCCAAGTATTTTGACTTGGATAGTTGGGAAAATTTGAATAAGTTCCAGTATGAAATGCTCAAGTGTCATTGCTACAGTTAAACAATCTAATACTTATCATTGGTCACCTACAATCTCATATGTCCCATTATGTCACCTGGTCGCATGTCACTTACAATCCAGTTTATGTAATTTGTAAACATCCAATAATATTCATAGGAAAATTGTGAACATGATTTTTGGGCTTATTTCAACAAGAGACATGCTTAGACAGTTAGACTTTATACCTGGTCCAGGTCAAGTTCAATTTCAAATATTGATTCTTCAATGAAAAAAATGACTACATACTAGTAAATAAGGTTAAGGAATGATCTCCAACCTTATTTTGCCTATTATCCCACCATTCCATTGGATTAGCAAAGAAGGCTTGCCAAAGCTCTTCTGTCGGACCTGAAGCGTTACCCATGTAGCTTCCAAGCTTTGAACCTTCAAAACGAGAATAGGACCAAATTTTAACTTTTTCCATCAGAAGTAAAAAAAAACCTTCAAAATATGAAAAGAGAACATATTGTATGGCACGAAACAACTAAGAAATTACTTCCAAGTCTATAGACCAAATTGGAATGAGACCAAGTTAGTTCATCAAATTTAACTCATCTAATAAACATGTTGCTAAGGTATTCAAGCAAAGGAGAATCTGATAGAAAGTTTGAGCAAGTAAGCCACTTTGAGTGGGATATCAGATCAGCATTGCACTGACACCACTTTAATTTTTTTTTTAACTCGTTGAAACAAGGATCAATAATAAAATGGAAAGTTGGTAAGCAGAGGACCTATGGTTTCAAGTTGGTACTTTGATCTCTTTCGTAATAAAAAACTCTGTTACTTACAAGTGCATCATGCTTCAGAAAACATATGAGTTCTACATTATCCAAAGTGTGAATACCTGAGGACACAGTGTTTGCTTCCGGCTCATATAATGACACTGCAGGGAAGCTTCTTTCAACAAAATTCAGCTGTTGAACTACCACCTAGCATAAAATATCAATTCGAGAAATCAAAACTGAAACTGTTATTCTGTTTTTATACAAATAAAAGTACCACCTTATAGTAAACTTGTTTCTTGTCATCCTCTCCAACAATATCAGATACTAGCCGTCCTGAAACATACACTTGGTTGCCCTTCTCAACATGCTGGGAAGCCACATGAGCAAGATCATCCCAGAAAGTCAAACTAACCCTGCATCATGACCAATTTATTGATAAAACCAAGAAATTATTGATAAAACATCTCAATAACTTCTTCAAACATCCAATAACTTTATTGATAAAACCAAGAAATTATCACAATTTGACGATTCAGTACATTCAAATCAATATAACGGCCTTGAAGTCGAGTAACATTATAAAGACTGCATGGATAGCCAAGCAACATTATTTTCATCATAAAAACTGCATGTTAAACTCAAGGAACATTAATTTGTCAACACTAAACATGGATAGCCAATCAATTGCCTAGGTCATATGACAGAAAACACCAGAAAGACAAAAGAGGACAACTTGATGACATCACAGAGGATGAATGCCATCAAGCATGAACTTAGCCACAGAAAGAAGAAATATCTTTTCATTTTTTTTTCAAGTATAGAAAACAAAAATAGCCCCATCAAACACCTTGAGTGCATTTCAGATCTCTGAGATACTATCTAGAGGGAACATTCATCGATAGTCCGCACCATGAGAAATCACACTAAAAATCAAATTTTGAGGGATCGACGAGGCTAAATAAAGGAAGCTGCACAAAAAGGCGGTTCCTTTTCTTACGGCGCATACCAAGTGGTCTCGGTGGCGGATTTTTTGACGGCGAGACGGGTCCATGCGAGGGTCTTCCCGCTGCTGAGGTGCTTGATCTGGACGGGCGCGCCCACCGTCCCGATGAGGTGGACGGAGTTGGCGAGTTCCTTGCTCCAGGGGATGTCCTGCGGCCGCGGGCGGAACACCCGCTCGTGCTCGAAGTCGGCGTGGCCGCCCGAGGAGCAGCAGACGGCGGCGCGGGGAAGATGGCGCCGGCCGAGGGGCAAGGAGGCGGAAGGATGGGGCTTCTCGTCCTGTCGGAGAGGGAAGGAGCGGAGGAGGACGAAGGAGAAAGGATTAGGGTTTTGGGAGGGGTTAAAGGCGACGGGGGTTCCGAGCTGGGAGAAGAGTGTGGTGCTGGTGGCCATCTCTATTTTTTTCCTCTCAGTTCTCTCGACATCGACAAGGAGAATAAAAAAATATGGGAAGAGAATAAAAAGGAAAATAGGGAGTTGGTGATGGGCCGTGTCTTCTTTATGGGTAAATGGGCTACGTCTTGAGCAGTGGACCCAATAAAAATTTCTCAGAACGAGTTTTTCTTTATGATGAAAAAGGCAAAAAACTATATTTGAAAATATTGAAATGTTTAAAAACAAGAAATAATATTAAAGTAAAAAATAATCTAAAAAATTATATAATTATGTCTAATTGACAATGTCTTTTACTGAAATAAAATTTTGTTCGTATTTAATCACAATTAAAGTTCCAGTCTCTTCAACTCTTCAGTCACTCTCCTAGTTTTTATGGCATTACCAAAAAGAAAAAAACGAAGTGTTAGTTCTACACGAATGCATGGTTTAAGACAGAGACCGAAAGAAAGAGGAATAACTCGGTCTTTTCTTTTCTTTTCTTTTTTCTTAACTAACAGCTAGAAATATAATTTATTTTATTTTATTTTATTTTTCTTTTGAGTAGAAAACTTAGAATAAAAGTGGATTATAAACAAAAAAAATTTGAGAAAGTAAAGTTGTTTTAGAAACATAATAAAATAATACTTTTCTGAGACAATTAGCTAAGAAAGAGAAGATTACAAATGCTTAATTGTGATCCAACATTGTTCACTTAGTCCAATCATCCTCTAATAATTTAGCAAAATAACTTAATGATAAATAAGTTTTTAATTTAATAAAATATGCTTTAGTAGAAAGCTTTATCCAAGATTTTATATCCACACAATGTGTAATAGATACCATTTAGTATTTGCACTAGAAGTCTAGTCTCATTGGTAGAAAAAATGTTGAGCATCATTAGTCGTATGTATAGAAAGGTCAAGTATTCAATCATTATCTAAGATTAAATAACTAAGAGTATCATTAAAAAATATCATATGTTCCAATGACCTTAACTTGACACTAGAATTGAGCCTCAAATAAGAAAAAAAATTGCAATATTTTCATCATCTTGAGAATTTTCTACAACATTTGTAGATATAAGGACTACACTTATTTTCATTTGATAAAATTAGAAAAAAAAATAAATTTCAAATTGGCTCGGATACCATGAAAATAAATAAGACCTAAATATAATTTGTGTTTAATGCTCATATGAAGCACCTTATCCCTGTAGGTATGCAGAGCAAATCTTGGACATTGATGATCAAATCCACGGTGCACAAGTTATTGAAGAGAGTATAATAATATAAATTGAAGATTGTGGAATCAGTTATTAAGATTCATTTTGCATATTATTAAAGAGACAACACGAGAAATTATAGTCATTTTTCTATGGGTTTTCTCTCTCCTCGTGTGATCGATCTCTTCTCTTTGCACAAAAATATTTGGCCGCCTCCCTCACCATCTTCGGTTGAATCCATCCTTCCGCTCTTGCCCCACTTGATATTCTTCCCCAATAGCTACAAAAGCTTCTTCATTGCCCTTCACCCTGGAGCCCTCTGTGTTTCATGATAAACTAGCTTTTTTATTTGAGTGATTTATTGTTGTCTAGATGCATTCATATTTTTATCTTTGTAGTCTCCTTAAGAAGCTTCTTCTTCTCTTCTCCACTTGCTCATGCTGGAAAAGAGAAGCCAATTAACTGTCGTTTCATAGGCGTGGTCGAATCCCCGGTAGTTGTACAACTTATCAATGTTTATCACCATGTGTCCATGATGTCTGATCCAATAGTGGAATTTTTCAAGTTGGAATTTCTTCACTTCACATGAATTAAGCACCAAAATAAAAATGGTCTACTAATAGAAGGACTGCAACATTAATACCAAAATAAATCAATTCTTATTGTCAATGATCTTCCTTGAAGTCACCGTGCAATTTATATAATTAAATAGTTTTTTTTAAAGGGAGAATTAAATAGTTAATGGTGATAATGGTTAAAAAGGAAAGAAATCTCTAATGGCTGATGATGATGTCATCAATGGCAAGCAACGGTGATTTCGACCTTTTGTAGTTCGTGGAGTCTACAGGGTTCAAATTGAGCTTCTTTGTGCAATTTTGAGATCTGATGTCATGTATACTATATTATACAAACCTTAACTTTGCATTGAAAATTTATGCTCCTCATTTAACAATTTTCATGTTTACAAATCACCTAACCAACAATGCATAGGATATCTCTAGATAGTCTTTTTTCAATCCATTGTATTATTCAGAACTTTTGTATTCATTTTGTTTTTTTTTAATTATGTCCAACTTTTTGATAAGGAATTTGCGAAGTCTGCATGAATAAGGCAGCAGTGAGATTAAATTATCCTCATGCAAAGTGAACTGGAACCGAACTAAAAGGATGACTATTTGACTCTTTTTTAGATTCATTAATGACATTTCAATGTGGGATGGCAATTTCAATGCCGAAGAAAAATCTTTTGAAGCTTGTAAACTGCAACATGATTTGCGACCAAATCACATATAGTTATGTGAATTAAGAACATTGAAAATCTTATATGAAAATGTGTCCACTCTCCTAAAGAGCCTTTAAAAATAGCACAACAAACTATCATGTTAATAAATACAAGATGTTAAAATGAATTCAGTATCAAATTTCATTTTGCCCTAAGAAAGGAAAATTGTTGCATAAACTTTGTGCAAGAAGAGAAACTTTTGTGCTTCACTTCATCAACACAAAAATGAACAATAGCAAACTATGAGCTTCACTTCACTAGCACAAGAAGGATTAGTGGATGACAAGAGCAATATGCTACTTTTAGCAGGTTCAACAAAAAAGCCCTCCTCACCATCCTGTCAAAAGAAAGTTCCACAAATAAATGAAAATTTAACTTCTAAAACTTTACGACATTAAAAAATCAAATAAAAAATGCACACCTCTGCATTCCCTTTGTACTATTTGTCGTTGTGCCAAAAAAATGTTGTCTGCTACATTATTTCAAGTTCATGAATTTCCTAAAGTGAGAATGTGGAGAACATGTCATTCTTTTAATGCATCAAAAGATGGCAATTGTGATAGAAAAATTTCACATAAACATTAGATGTAACAAAGGATGGAAAAAAAGATGTGAATGACATGCAAACTAAAATGAAAATATTGTTGTTGTTTTTGTTGCTCATAGAAGTCATTTGGACATTGCTAAAATATATTTTAGAGAAAAGTGTGTAGTACCTTCGCCAACAACAAGAGAGGAGGATGGGAAAGGTAGCACTGTATGACGCGAGGAGGTCAATCAAATGGCTTTGGTTGCTGTCGTCAAGAGAGGAGAGGAGGGGTTGATCGTCATAATCTCCATTGTCTCCATTAGTATAAGAAGAGAAGTAGGAGGAAGAGGGGACGAGGGAGGCAACAACATTTACTTGCAAAGAGATAAATGGTAGGTAGTCAACGAGCGATGATATGATGCGGCACCTTGGCTTTGTTTTCGGTTGGGGAAGAGAAGAGAGAGTGTCACTTCATTCCTCTAACATATCCAAATTCTCATCGGTTGAAATCCCTACAATTTGTGAAATAAATCTTAATAATTTCTTCCTCAATCTCTAGTTTAGATTATTGTACTCTCTTCAATAACATGTGCACAATGGATTTGATCATCAAAGTCTTAGACTTGCTCCATATACCTATAAGGAAAAGATGCTCCTTAGGAAAAAAAGTTCAAAAGATGTTTTATTACTTTTATTGTAATTTATATATTTTACATGTTGTACATGCGAAATAAATCAAAATGAGAATAGAAAGTACACAAAATTATAACAATATATAAAATCAAATCAAATCCATTTAAAATATTGTAATCATTTAAATTTAAGACATAATATAAACATTTAAAAAATAAATATGAAGTTATTACATCTACCATTGTAGAGAGATATTTAATAATAACTTTTAATCTTCGTCTAATAAACTTCAATGTCATTAGTCCCAAGATGGATGCCATTATCACCACTAGTTAGAGATATTGGTCATAGTCCAAACTCATTGAAGACAAATATGAGCAATTGATGTAAATGTCAACATTCTGAACAAAATCATTTTAGATTCTCGTACTCTAGAATCAAACTAACTTACTTTTAAGTTATCCTTGTTTTAAATCAAATTTATTAAACAATCCCTTTCATATCAGGATCATTGCTCCTCCTAACAAAATCTCCACCATTCGCTCTCATTTATGACTCCTTGTCATCCTTCTATTAATTTTTTTTTCATTGAAGCTTCATCTTGATAACTTCAAGATGTTGCGTTATTATGTGTGTGTGTATTTTTGTTGCATTTTGTAGATTATCTCTTGCTAATCTTATGAGAACATGTTTATGCGTTGTAGGTGTTAGAGTTTGACTTGAATTTATATTAGAGTTTGAAAATGAATTTGTAGTTTACTTGTTTAATATTTTATTTTCCTATTTAGTTAGGATTTTATTTAGTTTTGAAATTTGATATTTTCCAATTGGCATATGCATCTATGATTCAAGAAGCTATAAAATAAGGAGAAGATGTAGCATTAATTATATCCCCATTCGTAATCTATATATGTAATACCCATTAATTGTCCCTAGAGAGAAATCTCATTTGGACTACTAATGCGCCAATCTGAAGCCCGAAGGAGGATATTGAGGATCCTAAGTGACCCTCCCTATGGGGGACTCGAGGGTATGTTGTCTATAATTCTTTACTTCTCAATAGATATTTACTTTGTTCGAGAACGTAACCCAATTTAGGATGAACCTCATTAAATATCGATATCTTTTTATGTGTGATTTCTTCTTTATAGCACATTTTTATGACAAACTTATATCAAAATTTTATGGTTTAGTAGCATATGTAATAAGAGAGTATCATAGTAATATATTTTGATATCACTCGTAACTATGCATTTCCTTGATATACGCATGTTGAAATGTGGTGAAAATTTTTATTTGGAGTCGGTTTATGTGTTTGGTTTAATATAATGTGGACTTTTTATATAAGAAAAATAGTTATTTGTCGTAATTAAATTGTGAACTTGTTGTGCAATTGTTGTTACTGGTACTACTCTTGTTGGACCAAATGGTAAAGAATTTTATTTCCAAAAATATTGTTAAACTTAATTATGGCATACTCGAGTGACAATTACTGTAATTTCAAGGAGTTTGAAAAAAAGAGAATACGTCCAAGTAGGACACGACCCATTTTTTAATTAGTAGATGGGCGACCTAAATTTTATTTGACTAGGAGATTGAGTTTGAGTTGGTTTAAAATCACATGAAACCCTAAGCTACCTTATATATACCTTAGCCTTCAAAGGCATATTATTTTCTCTCCAAGTTGTTAGAGAGCCTCTCTCTCTCTCTCTCTCTCTCCTCCCCTCAAGGCTCTAAGGTAAGACTATTATTTTGTCGTCTACTTTTTTCCTTCTCTTGGCCTCATATAGAGGGGATGTATGTATGAGAAGCAATAGAGGAGATCAACATGGAGGAAGAACGAGAGAAATCCTAAAGTTATCGCAAAGAACAAGGAAAAGATTTTAAGGATGTCAAAAAAAGTATGTAAGGGATTCAAATTTATTTCTCTACTTATTTTAATAGTTTATTTATGGGATTAGAGGAATAATAATCCTCCTTATGATACATGAAGTTTCCAATAATTTTTGAGATATGAAACATAGATTTTATGAGGTAGGAACACCTCATTATTAATCAATTTTTTGAATGAAATTTTATGATTTTTATGCAACCCGAAAAGAATGTTAAAATAATAAAAATGAAAGCACAAAAGGTCGGACATGGGCCACGTCTCACGGACGCGGGCCGTGGTGACCTGTCTGAAGGACCTCTTGCCATCGGCACGTGGGTCGTGTCATCCCTGATGTGAACTGTGTCCTAATGAAGAACTCGCCGTGTGTTGACACAGATCATGTCTTGTTGGGACACATGTCGTGTCTTGTTGGGACACATGTTGTGTCCGGCGGTGGATGAAGAAATCTCAATTCCGAAAGGGGGTCGTGTTCCTCGTGAACCCGATCCGTGTTAAACTTAGGATGACGATGACCCGTCATTTGAATTGGACTGTGTTCGGAAAATTAAAAAGCTAGACAACATTGATATGGCCGAATTATGAAACTGATTGTCTTGGGTTAGAAATAATTAATAATTTTAATGAGGTTGTGCAGATGAGCCGAACCATGTCGAGTAACCACATTGACCGCAGTAGATTCAAAGATAGACTGCACATGAAGGAGGAGAAGGATGGTGATCACTAACGATGGATACATGCCCTATTATATTTTGACATGAGCATGTTTCGACAGACTTTTATAGCAGTAAGATCGATACATGACAAAAATGGCCCGTATCATTCTCTCATGCTGCTCGTTTTTCGAAATGAAGATGATGTGTGATTATATATGAATGCTATGTTATGACTGTTAATGAAAGTTTAAAGATAAGTAAAAGTTTAAAAAAAGATAAGAAAATTTAAAAAAATCAAGATAAAAGACAAAAGATGTGGGTCTTCATGTGCACTGATTGTCAAATAGGAGTAAAGAACGAAAGTTAAAATGAAAGCTAAAGGTAGGGATAATGGATGTAGTTGAATGCAAAATAGCAAAGTCCCATGACGACGAAGGCAAAACACTTAGCCACTATTTTTATTGTACATGACTCTCCACCCTATGCAACGAACTTAAAATTTTCACCGTATACGAATGTCTGCCCACCATATAAGATCATCATGGTGATGTACAACCACTAACGAAGATACATGAAAGTGTCATAGATGAAGAACTCTTCACAAGATATAATATCAAAGATAAAAGAAGTTAAATGATAACTTCTAAGAATGAAAGATAAAAGAAAACACAAAAAAAGAAAGAAAACAAAGAAAGACAAAAGCTGAAAGAAAGAAAGAAAAAGTAAAAATGCAAAGATGAAAGCAAAAGAAAGCTCATATAGGGAAATATATGATCCTAAGAAAAAGAAAGATACAAAGTTAAATAATAAGATGTTGCACATATTTTGCTTTAGCTCACGGGAGGTGTTCTCTCTTATGCATATGGGTTCTGTAGATATACAATGCTAAGTGATGAAGATGGTGGTGTGAATGACGATGACGTTCATGACGACATAAAATGATTGCACAAGATTTGAACTAGGTCTAAATATATGTTAATTAATAGAGTTGTAATAGAAAATATTTACTTTATGTGGCTTTAGCCCTAATTTATATAATTAAGTCTCCTGCAATGCAAAGTTTTAACTTATTTGGATTTTTGCACATCTATATATTTACTTGACTATAAAAGAATCAAAAGTTAAGTCAAAGTAAGTTTGAGTAACACCTCCAAGAGTTATCTGAATGAGAATTTGGGACGACTTTTAGGGACATTACAACAAGGTATTAGAGACAAAGGAGGGATACTTCTTAGTTATCCCCAAAGTATGTAAAGTTACATGTGCAATCGTCATGAACAATCGTCATGACATCAAGAAGAAGTTGAGTAACATCTTATAGATGGGTAATGTCTAATGCTCATTAGTAGTCTCATATGATCTATGAATATGTGTAGGGATAAGGAGTTTTCTCCCTACTTTCAAGTAATTGATTAATAATCAATGAAATTGAGGATTATTAACACTATCAAAATTTTAGAAAAAAGAAAGTGGATGAATTTTGTAGACATGCATCTATGAAGGATTGAAATTAAGAGTTGTATGAAAAAATATATTTATAATTTACGAGAATATCAATGATTGAGAAATTTAAAGGTTCCTTAAGATTTTTTTAAGTGATTTTGATTATGAAGAAAAATATTAAAGGCAATCAATGTACATAATTCTATCAAGGATTGGGACTTGAATTGTTGTTCATGACGATGATATAAACTTAGGAAGAATAATCTCTGAGATAGTTTTGTGGAATGAATTATGGATGTGAAAAGTTATGACTAAGATATGATTATGTTTCCATGTTGTCCAAAAGAACAATATAACATATGTCTTAAGGAGGTTATCCAATCTTAGTAGAAAATTAGATTAATTTTCAGGATCTCATATGAAAAGTTTGGAAGAATATATTGAATTTCAAAATTAAATTATGAAATGCTAGTGACATAGATATCAAATGAATAGTAATAAAAGATGATATTTTGAAAAGTTATCAAGGACAAAACAAATGAGTTAGAAATCAAGATGAATTTTGATGATTCATAATTAATAGATTTTGACGATGTAGTTCTTGTTTACTACCATGTTAGTTGAGTGATATTATGCTAAAGTTTTCAAAATATTAAGTATATGGTAATAAATTTTAGAAGATTTATATATGTAAAGTTGGACAAAGTATAGTTTCATGAGAGTTGAAAGTTTTAAGATTTAATCTCTAAGAAAGAGATAAGAAATTCTAAACAAAGGATGTACAAATTTATAAAATGATAAAGATCGAGGTATTGAGAGGATGCTTAAGGAAGTTAAAGTGTGATTTGATCCAGAGAGAATGTAATGTAAGTGTTAATGATGATTCAGTAAGTGCTGGATTTCCAATGGGTTATGTATAAATTGGTATTTTGGATGTGTACCCAAGCAACTTCATGTATGATTAGTGTAAGGAGGAAGTTAATATTTTCCCTTCATAAATTGCCAAGGTTAGTCAAGGTACTATCTGATCGTTAATGTTGAAGTGCTATACAAAGAGATAGCCAAATATGACCGAGAGCATGGTCCTAAATAATGGAGGAAAGAAAAGGAAGTGAGAATGTAATGACCAATTTCAATGGTAAAACAAATGTTAGTTACATGTAAAAAAATTTACTTCGGTACCAGTTAAGACTATTGTTGTTCCCTATGATAGGATCACCATGTCTAATGTATATGACATAAAAGGGCACATTAAAGTCAATCTGACTATAAAGATGTGATGTTAATTGATTTACGAGTGTTCACTTATTTACGAGTAGTTATGCCAAATGTACGGGGAAATAAACCCTATCACTCTTGTGCTAACCTGAGTTTGGTTGGATCATTCTTATGCAAACACAATCAATGATAGATGGATAGGCATATCTCAAAAGCTAGTTTTGATAGGGTCAAAGATTATCCAAAGTGGTATGTAAGGAAAAGGCAAGTTATGATTAAATAAGTCGACGATGATTGTACTTATCTAATGAAGATTTTATGAATTTAGAACGTTACCATCCAAATATCATGTGGAATAGATATGAATAAAGTTTAATAGATAATTTGAATTTATTTTTAAAGATGTTATTGACCACCTAAATGCCACGATGTGGTTATGTATATAGCTACCCCATATGTAAGGTAAGGGAAGATAATGCCCACAATCTTACAATGCATCAAATATGGATTATGGATAATGTATTTGAGGATAAGTAAGTTTAATCAAATGCTACAGTCAGAATTATCATGTGAGTACATAAGAAATGATGAAAAATCTATCGTTACAAAATAAGGATTTAGCATATTTATATGTATGAGAAATTTCACTGGAATTATTATAATGAATGGAATAAACGATTATTAAGGAGATTGTTTGAGAATAGTACAAGAAAATATTAAGGATGAAACAACTATAGATGTGATTTATATGAAAATATTAGATTGAAAAGATATCGATGTTATAATTTCAGACGATCAAATCATTGAACGAGAATTAGATTATATGATTTTCGAATATCAACTTGATGGATATGAGTTTCAAAAAGTTTAGATGAATATATTCTTTTGATCATGATTGTAATTGAAAGATAACGATAATGATTGAGTTATGATCAAGAGAAATTGTACGAATTAAAAGAACATTAGATAAAAGTATCAAGATTGCTTAGATGAATAGCTATTAATGATGTTTGATTAAGATACAATGATAAGGCATATAGGATGAATGCTACAACACGTCATATGATTAAGATGTTTTGGCATGATTAAGGATTATTGAATTATCTTGTTATTGATGAACTATATTGAAAGATAAAAGAAAATATGAACTATTTGATAATCTTAGATATCATGCATAAATTCGAAGACAAATTTAATTTTAAGAAGGTCATAATGTAACGACCGAGGTGTTTAAAAAAAAAGAGAGAAACAGACCGTGTCCAAGTAGGACACGACCCATTTTTCAATTAGCAGATGGATGACCTAAGTTTAATTTGATTAGGAGATTGAGTTTGAGTTGGTTTAAAATTACTGAAACCTTAGGTTGCCATGTATATACACTAAGGCATTAGAGAAATCCTTCAAAGAGGTTCATTATTTTCTCTTCAAGCCGTAATAGAGCCTCTCTCCTCCTCCCCCTCTCACTTCTCTTATCTTCTTCCCTCAAGGCTCTAAGGTAAAACAAAATTATTTAGTCTTTTACTTTCTTCTTTCTTTTGGCCTCATACAGAAGGAATGTATGCATGAGAAACATCAAAGGACATCAACGAGGAGAAAAAAATGGGAGAAAGTCTAATGTTATCACAAAAAAATGAGGAAAAGATTTTACGAACGTAAAAAAAATATGTAAGGGGACATTTGGGTTAGTAGAGAGATTTAAATTTACTTGTTTCAATAGTTTATCTATGAGATTATAGGAATAATAATTCTCCTTGTGTTACATGAAGTTTCTAATAATTTTTTATATATTAAACATAGATTTTATGATGTAGGAATGCTCATTATTAATCAAGTTTCTAAATGAAAATTCATAATTTTTCTGCAACAAAAAATATATTAAAATAAAATAAAAATAGACGCACAAACAAACAGACACATGCAACGTCTTACAGATGCGGGCCGTGTTGGCATGTTTGAAGGACCTCTTGTCATCAACACCGGGGCCATGTCACCCTTGACACGGACCGCGTCCCGACGAAGAATTTGTTGTGTGTCGACATGGGTCGTGTCTTATTGGGACATGGGTTGTGTCCGACGACAATTGAAGAAATTCCAATGCCGCGTGGGTTGTGTCCTCCTCAAACGCGAACCATGTTCTGCGGTGAAGATGAGAAATACCTAAAGTGGGTCATGTTCCTCATGAACCCGGGCCGTCTTAAACTTAGGACGATGATGACCCGTCACCCGTATCGGACAATGTTCGACAAATTTAAATCCTAGAGATTGGGTTAGAAATCATTAATGAACTTAACGAGGTCGCACTATTGACTTGGACCACGTCGACTAACCCCACGAACTGTGGAGAATTAAAAAACGGACCACACATGAAGGAGGAGAAGGATGATTATCATGAACGATGGACACTCCGTGTTATATTTTAACACGGGTCGTAACCTGACAAACTTTTGTAACAACAACTGATATATGACGAAACTGGTCTGTGTCATTTTCTCACACGACCTATATTTCGAAATGAAGATGATGCTTGATTATAAGTGAATGTTGTGTTATGACTGTTAATGAAAGTTTAAAATAAATAAAAGCTTAAAGATAGATAAGAAGTATTAAAAGAAATAAAATAAAAGACAAAAGACTGGTCTTCATGTGTACTGATTGTTAAAGAAAGCAAAAAAATAAAAGTTAAAAATGAAAGTTAAAGGTAAGGACATCAAGTGTAGGTGAATGCAAAATAGTAAAATCCCATGGTGGTGAAGTCAACTTGTCTATTATTCCGGTTTTTCATGACTATCCATCATGTACAAACGAACTTGAGACTTCCATCATATAACAACATCTGCCAACAATATATGATCATCGTAATGATGTACGACCACTGATGAAGATACATAAAAGTTTCATAATGTTATTTTAAAAGATGAAAAAATCTTCACAAGATATAATATCAAATATAAAAGAAATTAAATAATAACTTCTAAGAATGAAAGATGAAATAAAGAAAGAAAACAAATAATGAAAGGAAAGAAAACAAAGAAAGCTGAAAAGAAAAAGTAAAAAGGTAAAGATGAAAGCGAAAGAAAGCTCATATAGGACAAATATAATCATATGAAAAGAAAGATACATTGTTAAAAAATAAGATGTTGAATATAAAGAAAATTATAATTGATTGTGCCTAATTATAATTGTTTATGTTTCATATTACATATTTTATATACAAATATTTGATAACACGATAAATTTCTTTTTTAGTATTTTATTTTACTTATTTTATTTACCCTATTTGAGTCTTACATACTAAGCAGTAGCTCATGAGTGATTTTCCTTATCTTCATCTGGCTCTTATAGGTATATAGATTTAAATGATGATGATGATGTGGACGACGATGATGTTCGATTGCACGTGATTTGAATTATGTCTAGCTAGATGTCAATTAATATAGTTGTAATAGAAAGTATTTGTTTTATATGGCTTTAGTCCTAATTTATATAATTAAGTCTTCTACGCTATAAAGTTTTAATTTATTTAAATTTTCACACATGTATATATTTACTTGACTATAAAATAAGTCAAAATAAGTTTGAATAACATTTACAAAATTTATCCAAATAAGAATTTGAAACGAAACGCGTTACAAAAAGAACTAATAATGTTTCAAAACACGCTAAGTTTATTGATGCCCATTTTGTACATGATTCAAGCTTGTAGCATGCATATTAATGTACATGACATCAATCAAGTTTGGTTGGCACACTTGATTAATATGAGTAGATCGAAAATTAGTAGCCTCGAGTTCGAGCTTCGAAATCGCCAATTTGGTAAGAAAGATACCATTTTCTACTCTTTGCTTTCGAATTCGGATTAGTCAGACGCTAACAATCTTGAACACTGAAGATCCAAATTATTTAGAAAAAAGTGTACATGACATCACTTGTTAATTGACTTCCTTTCTCGGCCTCCTCCACCTATTAATTCATATTTATTTATTTTATTTATAATAAATACCAGGTTCAGGGAGACAGGCTTATTGGAAGGATCCAATACCCGACCCGGTACGGAATAGAGGACTCGCAATTCGGGTCTAGAGCTCTGGATCGCGTTGTGGCGTAAGTCCACGAACCACGTGACTCGAGTCTATTGGGTACTTGCTGTGGATCCCACCATATAATGTAAATAATTAAATAAATTAAACACGAGCTCTCTTCTCTCGCTCTCTTGGTTGCATTCCCTACTCCCACTTCTTTCTCTCGCATCCCCCAAATCGCCAGACGACGATGACCTCGCCGGCGGCGCGTCTCGCGGGGAAGCGCCTCCTCGATATCCGGCGAGTTCTCCGACCTTCTTCTCAGGTATCCTTCACCTTCTCCCTTAGTCTCGAACTCGTCCGCTCTCTTTCTCGCGATCGCCCATCTAATCTGTTGGTTTCCATCTCCAATCTCGTATCAGGTCGCGTCGTCCGCCCCCGTCACCACCAGATCTTTCTCCACTGCGCTCAATTACGTGGGTTAAATTTTATGATTTTAAAGTTGTTGGCTTCGTTGGATTTGGATGCAGTTGTTAACTTTGTGTAAATGTTATTGCCTTTGCAGCACATTGATACGCCAGATAACAAGCCGGACATTCGATGGGAGTTCTCCTCGGCCAATATGGAAAGAGTATGATATAATGCTCCGTTTTGCAGCATTTTCTTTTCGAGTGAATTGTTAGATTGATTAGACTGCAACGTCTAATGGCACCACATTATGTGGTTTAACATTTGAAATCTTTCTATGTCACTATGTAATCAATGTATGATATTTGTGTAGTTCGTTCATTCTTTGAAAAACTTATTTGTTAATGTTTATGGTTGATTGCAGGTCAAAGAGATACTTTCGCACTATCCTTCCAATTATAAGCAGTCTGCTGTCATTCCACTTTTGGATCTTGCACAGCAACAGCATGGTGGATGGGTGCCGGTTGCTGCAATGAATGCAGTATGTTTTTGCTCCTTGTTCTTTTGCATAAGCTTTTCTGTTGCATTTAGCTGCTCGTCTAACCTAAATTGTTGGCCTGTTGTGATATACAACATGAGTGAAGTGTAGATGTTAAATAAAATGACTCCGTTTTTTTTTATCCTTCCATTTTCTACTGTCCTTGCAATTTATTAGAAATGTGTCTTTAAACCATAAGTGCTTCGGCGAGATCCCATAATGAGTAATATATATTTGTCGTTCAGTTGGACTTTTGACCTCTCAAGGAGGACTTCGGAATCACTCATCACAAAAGACCTGAAATTTGGGGTTGTAAATTGAGATGATCGCCATGTTTGCTATGATGTAGCTACAGTAACATGTTAGACAAATATACTTCTAGTACCAAAACCCTGTAGGACATTCACTCATGATCCTCTCTTTGTTACTTATCTAAGTAATGGATACATTGTCATCCCAAATTTGTTCTTTTAACACGGGTCCACTCTGCACCACAACTCAGGGCCAAGAGAGATTCACAGTTATTTTGAAATATATTAAAAACGAGCTCGCGAGATTGGAGCTCCAGGCACGGAAAGGAATCGCAAATGGAGTAACGGAGATATATAGCTCTCTAGATCTGCTTCTATGCCAAAGCTCATCCAATCACTGAGTACATCACACTGTTAACAGTGAAGACAAATGAGATTTAACACTTTACATTATGCAGATGAATTTGTAAGTATTGATTAGCAAATAGAAGATTTTATGTTTCCCATAAACTTCCACGATCGGTGTTATTTCCGCATCTTTATTCCTAGATATTGTCTGAAAACACAATAATGAATCTAACTAGAGAGATCTAATGAGAAGGATGCATTAAAAAGTCACTGTAAGACAAAACCAACTGCTTATTTAGTTAAATCAAATGCATTCCATAAGTCAGTGCTCGAATTAGAAAAAAATCACTATATTGCTAGAACATTAAGGATTTTGTGTAAGTGGTATACTATATCTTTTGCCACTTTCTTTGACTTAGAAACATCACTTGTAAAGTAGTAGTTATTAAGCTTATGGTCTAGGCCTTCAATGTGAACTTCTGGGATTTATTCTTTATCTTTTCTTTGTCGAGGATTATTCTTTATCATTGATCATAAACTTTGTTCTTGCTCTTGCAAGTCAGGCAGATACAAAAAATTGTGAATTGCCACCCTTTAGTATGCTGGCAATGGATATTCTTTCATTTGGCTTTCTCTATTTTCTGATATTTCAGATAGCCAAAATCATAGAAGTTGCTCCAATTCGTGTGTACGAGGTCGCTACATTCTACACGATGTTTAACAGAGGAAAGGTATAATGTTTTCTCTGTTTCTGACTTGACATCTGTCTGTTTCAAGAATAACCATTAGCAACCATTAGAATGAAAATATATAGTAATGTAGTGTGTTGCGTGATCCTCAATTATTAGTCTATTGCAGGTTGGAAAATATCACCTTTTGGTATGTGGAACAACGCCTTGCATGATTCGTGGATCCCGTGATATTGAGGAAGCCTTGCTAAAGCATCTCGGAGTGAAGCGTAATGGTAAGTACTTCATTAAGCATGTGCACGAGAAATTTCTACCTATGGGTTTGTAATCCAGCTGTTTTATCAAAAATTGCAGAGGTGACTAAGGATGGGATTTTTTCAGTTGGTGAAATGGAGTGCATGGTAAGAGTTTCTCCATCTAGAAACACAATATAATTTATCAATTTTTCACATGTTTTTTCGTTGTTTCATGAAGCAGCTCATGTGGTTTCTGACAGATTCAGATGTTCTAGATGCATGATCGTTCTTGGCACTTTGTCATTGCACATATGGAATAAGAATAAGCATCATGTTCTGTTGTAGTTTCTAGTATGACTCAGTTTACATCATATTCCTTCTGTATTCTAGATGATAAATATTATTTGTCTTCTAATTGGTCATGAAGAAGATACTGTCACTATGAACTGCCTGCTTATCTTTAAGATGACACATTTTACTACCTATGCATTACAAAACAACTAAAAAAAATTTAACAATTTTTTTCTATTTTGGGATACTTCAGGGGTGCTGTGTAAATGCTCCAATGATTACTGTGGCTGATTACAGTAATGGTTCGGAAGGATATACTTACAATTATTATGTGAGTTTCTTAACTATCTTTGAAATTTCACATTTCATGATTACTTCTCATTGAAAGAAATTATTATTATTTCATTATGGAGAAAGGGCTTAATATTTGTACCACTTTGTCATGTATTTTATTGGTACTAATGTCATTGGAATGTTTCTGTTTAATTATAGATCTTCTAGATGCTAATCTTAGTTGGTGTCCTTTAGTTTGCCAATATAAACAAACTGTTGATTCTACCTTATTTCATGGTATTTTTGGATTCTTTTTCAAACCTCTGCATTTCTAAATTTTGAAATAGGAAGTCAGGCTGCACCATGTGACCACCATCTTTTTTTGTTTCATAGAGTAGTGGGGAGGGAGACTGCCACCCTTCCCCATTGCTCACCAGTGGCCCACCTGCTACCCTGTTTCATCATTGCCCCCTAGTCGCCTGACTCACCACATCCTCACCCCTCTCATGCAGCCACACTTATTCTTCTTTCGTCACTGTCCATGCAGTTACCCGCCACTGACTCTCTCTCCCTCATTTCCAGCCTCACCTCTTTTCAGTCATCACCCATGTTATCCACCTGAGTACTGGCTCTGCTCCCCTCTTGATGCTAGTGGGGGAAGAATCTGTTCTGACCAATAGATCTAAATCCAACAATCATAATTTTGGGCTGCATGGGGGTGCAGTGCAAACCTGAATGCACCTTTCTATTCCTCTTCTAAATTCTACAAGAGGGCAGTTGTAACTTTGATCTTTGTTATCCCCATGTAATCTGCATTTCTTTCCTATATCAATGGAGCTGGATGACTGCCACCTTGCTGGTCATCCTTTTTCACTAAAAAAAGCTCTGCATCCAGGGAGTCTATTTGTTTACCTTCAATCTTACTTGTGACGGAAAGCAAGTTTGACCTAAATTATGTGAGGGTTCCCTCAAGTCAAAATGTTCATAATATCTCTCCACATTCCCTATTCAGAAAGGAGAACTGATGAGTATTTCAATGATTAGTCATCATTTTTGCC
Source organism: Pontederia paniculata (assembly GCA_001647135.1). Lineage (NCBI taxonomy): Eukaryota > Viridiplantae > Streptophyta > Magnoliopsida > Commelinales > Pontederiaceae > Pontederia > Pontederia paniculata. The sequence goes on from LTAE01000805.1 coordinate 49,113, forward strand.
ATACAAAATTGAAACATGTTTTAGATCTTTAACTATGTTTCTCATCCATTCAAGTATCAAGATATATATTTTTTAGGTCTAAAAAAAATTTATTGTTGCAAGTTTAGTCAATTTCACATATAATGACTTTTATAGACATATGAAGCCAGTCACAAAGATCTTGAATGTTCTAGATGTTCAACATTTCTCGATAGTCAACTTATTAACTACATTTGAATTAGGAATAGTAATTGTCTACGTCAGTTATATATGAATTGAGAAAGTTACAATGAATAAACAAATTCAGTCAGGTAAGGGTTCCAGAGAACATTGTTGATACTGTTTGGCACTTCCAATACAAGTGTGGAAACACAGGAAATAAGGATTCCAGAGCACACTGGTTGATACGGCAGCTTGGTGTGGATCGGTATTAGATTCTAACACTTGATACAGTACCACTGCGCAATACAATCATGTGGTTCACAGGAAATAAGGGTCCAGAGCATGTATTGAATTGTAAACACCCAATGCAGTTTGACATGTTCCAATATTAGAGGGTGATGCACAGGATAGCTGTTTGCAGGCATGGTCAATATACTGTGCCATGTGATTTTAGGTATTTGATGCATAGGAATGCTGTTTATAGGTATGGCTCAACACACACTATGCCATGCTGAAGTTTTTGGTACTCACGATGCTGCTTTCACATTGTCCTCTTTTTTGTGGGGATTAGTCATTGTTTTGAGCATGGTTAGATATTTGAGCAACATTATCTGCTGTTCATCTGATATAGGTAGCATGTGCTAAGGGAATTCATTTTAAATGTTCAGGTTTTAAATTTCTTATTTCTTAACTGACGTCATTTATTTTCATATGTGTTACAACTTACAACTGCTCTCCATCATAGATTACTGTAGTAATTCAGATCAACCTAGTAGATTACTGTAAACCCAATTATCCACAACACAGACCGATATGCATTGAAATGTTTAGCTTCCACAATCCAACTCTTTAAATATTCATGACTGGTAGTTTGATGTGTACTAGGCCTTGTTTGGGTCTATTTATCAAAATATTAGTTTCAAATCAGACCTGTTTAATAAGAAATGAATTGACCTTTTGGTCAACAGTGATCCTTGCCTAGGGTGATATTGTATTATCACAAATGAGGCCAAATGTTCATTATAGGATATAAGTTTTTTAGGGCATATTACAGAATATAACTGAGTGGTCAAGATAAGATAGTCCTTGAAATGAGGATTTCCAAGTATTCATTAATGGCAGAACTTAGGCCTTCATGTTGAAAACTCAAATCCCTAACCACTTTAATGAAAGAAGGTTGATGGGTGATAAATGCATTTCTGTCATCGTCTTTCTAGTTCAGCTTCCTGTGGCTGATGTGTACGCGATTCAGTGTGCTACATTGTAATGTCAAGATTCCTAGTAAATTTTAAACCATTCATTACTCTCTATCATCTGATGAAAACATTTGTACAGTTTGTTGTTACCATAGTAGTCAGCTATAAAGTAAACAGTTGATATTTATAATGTTTCTCTTTTTCCTTCAGGAAGATGTTACACCAAAACGAGTCATTGAGATTGTTGAGATGTTGAGAAAGGGAGAAAAACCACCAGTAAGTGTTCAAGAATAAGCATCATTTTCTTGATAGCCGTGCTTGTTCAATAACAATAGGTCGAACAATCTTCAGGTTGGAACCCAAAATCCTGATAGGATAAGGAGCGGACCAGCTGGAGGAAATACTACGTTGCTTGGAGAGCCAAAGCCTCCCCCGTGCAGGGATCTTGATGCTTGTTAAGTTCCAGGAGCTGGAAGCTGCTTGCCATTTCAACACTCCTGGATGACAGTCGATTTATTTGCTTCATTTGCTCACTTCTAGCACCTCCAAGGTGAATTATGTTATAGTAATTTTGTCTTTAGTTAATAGTTATTTTTAGAAGTCGATCTTCTGGATATCCGGAACTCTACATACACTCAAATTTATTCTTATACAATACTTTTTTCTTCGTCTCTTGAGGCCTCTCATCATGAGGCATTGTCATCTCTTTGTTTTGATCGCAATGTACCCTCTTGTTAATAAACCATGGAATGAGAATGCAGTAAGAGATTATCATTGTTTTGCCCAGACTTATAAATCTATATAATGTGATTGCATTATGTTGTGCTTCCAATTTAATGATTTGTGTTGTTCTTGATTCCCTTCTTTGAAGTCATGTAGCCATTGCCTGATGTGTATAAACTCTTATGAAGTTATGTTTGGCGATGTGTGAGAAAAATTGTTTTCATGGTAACCGTTTCTTATTTTTCTGTATTTGGGAATCAGAATAAAATTTGTTTTCCATGGTAATCTTTTCTATGTATTTGGGAATCAGAAACATGAAACATCAAACTATTATCTGGAACCCAAATTTTGCGTATAACTTCAAGTAATTTGGTGTTTCTATTGGAAACCTTTTCTTCTCGTATTTTCCCAGTCAATACCTTATGAATATTTGTTCTTGTACTGAGTAAAGCACTCGTCTTATACCTGATGGATATTTGTGTTCGATTCAATACCTTATTTATTAGAAAACATTTTAAAAATGATTTATAGTCGAGTGTGTTTCGTTTTTAGAGCTTAAAACGCACACTTTTTAATTTCCTCAATTTATCATTGTTGGTCCCAATTAGCCGAGTGGCACTGAGAGAAGCCCACCCACAAAACTATTTTTTTTTTTCATATGAAAACAGGTAACAAAAATGATAACACAAGCAATTAGGAAAAAAAATAATATAAAAATTGAACATAAAAAAATATTTCGAAAAGATAAAAAAGAAGTATCCTTTTAAGTAAGAAAGGGTCTATGCTTTCCGGTATCTTGAATCTTTATCTTTTAACACGATCCTACACAAAATCAAAATATCCAACTTAATGAGTTTAACATCTTTTCAAAAAGGAATTTATTAAATAAAAGTTGGACAGCAATATATATATTTTTTATTTTTAATTTTTTCCCTTAAACTATGACATATTTATCAGCATAGCCCCTCAACTATATTATTGTCCACTTAGTACTTTTAAACTTATATAATAATGACACTTAATCTCAAAAATAAGATTTAATATTTTTTTATCAATTTATTTTATTTTTTAAATCATTAAATTATTGTTTTATTCTTTTTTGATTAATTGATCAAAGACAAATAGTCTTAGTCTTTCAAGAAGCAATTGAATTAGAAAAAATAAAATTAAAGCTAAAAAATATTTTGAAGTAAAAAATAATACTTAAAAAATAGAAAAGTTAAAATTAAATATACTTAGAATTATGAGAAAATTTATATTATTAGATAAGATTCATAAGAACAAAAAAAATAACAAGGGTAAAATAATAATTCATAATTTAGAAAAATAGAATAACATAAAAGACAATGATATTTAGTTTTTAGGGTTAAATGACACTATTCAAAAAATTTAAGGGTGCAAAATGGATAATAATATAGTTCAAGTATTATATTAGTAGATATACTATAGTTTGAGGTAGGAAAATGAAATTAACCTTTAAATGTGATATAACTCATATGAGTAACTAAGTTTTTCTTAATTTCTGGCGTTAAGAATCATACAACTTTTATTATTTTGTGATTGATCTTGTGTTAGGAATTGTACATTCAATATGAAATAATGCTGAAGATGATGAGGATAATGATGAAGGTCAACTATATACTATATTTTGAGGGACGAAAATAATTTTTTTCCTTAAATATGATATAATTCATATGAATAACTATTTTTTTCTTAATTTATGATGTTAAGAATCGTACAACTTCTCTTATTTTGTGATTGATCTTGCATTAGGAATCGTACATTCAATATGAAATAATGCTGAAGATGATGAGGATAATGATGGAGGTCAGCTATATGCTATAATTTGAGGGAGGAAAATGAAATTAATCCTTAAATATGATATAACTCATATGAGTAACTAAGTTTTTCTTAATTTTTGGCATTAAGAATCATATAACTTTTCTTATTTTGTGACTTGCGTTAGGAATTGTACATTCAATATGAAATAATGCTGAAGATGATGAGGATAATGATGGAGGTCAGCTATATGCTATAATTTGAGGGAGGAAAATGAAATTAATCCTTAAATATGATATAACTCATATGAGTAACTAAGTTTTTCTTAATTTTTGGCATTAAGAATCATATAACTTTTCTTATTTTGTGACTTGCGTTAGGAATTGTACATTCAATATGAAATAATGCTGAAGATGATGAGGATAATAATGGAGATCGACTATATACTATAGTTTGAGGGACTAAAATGAAATTTTCTTTTAAACGTGACATAACTCATATGAATAACTAATTTTTTTCTTAATTTCTGACGTTAAGAGTCGTATAACTTCTCTTATTTTGTGATTGGACTTGCGTTAGGAATCGTACCTTCAATATGAAATATGCTGAAGATGATGAGGATAGTGATGAAGGTCGACTATATACTATAATTTGAAGGGAGGAAAATAAAATTAATTCTTAAATGTGATATAACTTATATGAGTAATTAAGATTTTCTTAATTTTTGACGTTAAAAATCGACAACTTCTCTTATTTTATGATTGGTCTTGCTTTAGAAATCATACATTCAGTATGAAATAATGTTGAAGATGACAAGGATAATGATGAAGGTCGGCAACAAGGGAGAAGACGCGCAACATAATGGCGAGCACTGCTGCTGCATTTTTACTTGGGTGGAGGTTGAAAGGAAGCATCCCCTTGTTGCTTTTGACTACAAAAACAACTGACATCAGCAAGAACTCAACATCCACTACACCTTAAGGACTCGGAGGATCTGCATTTTGACTCATGCCAGAATCCATTGTGGGACCTGACAGATAAAAATAATAAAAAATATCAATCGCAAGCCAACTACCAACTTCTTGATGTTCCAAACATAAAACTTGTAACACTGAAGAATGTGTAACAGATAATAAAGGAATGAGGCGAATTATAACACATCCCTCAGTTTTAGTTTATAAAAGTTTAAATTGTTAAGTCATCAAAAAATTAGAGCATACCGTTTCTACTGCTGCATCTTATTTTCCCTATAACATATGTATGTACTATGCTGTAAAATGAACCTTCAGCATAATATACATACTGTGATGGAAAAAAAGTATTTATGTATTTTTTTCCTTTTTAATTTTGTTCTCTAATAGGCCTTTGACCTCATTTCTAATATAAAAAACAACAAATAATGTCCGGAATTACAGCCCTACCTTCGCTCTCTAGTGTCTCTTCAACTAAAACCAAAATTGGATGTTATATAAACCAATCAGATGGCAAGGCCATGATGCCAAGTCTCCACCAGTATGATGACTGATGACCACTCCTCAAGCCTATCAGAATAGAAAGAAAAGCACAATCCTGTACAGATAATTAGAGCACTCAGTGGTGAAATAGTGTACATGATCAATCCTTCAATGACTCGACCTTCCAATATCAACTGGAAGAAAAAGTATGATTTCAACATCATCATCATTAACCATTTCAACTTTACTTCCAATTCACTGAAACATATGTTAAATCCACAGCTGTGAACATCCCCCTTTTGATCAGTCCCACTACCCACAACACCAAAAAGCAGTGCCCATCACAAAAGGGCGAGGATAGTGCACTGCAGTCCCCACCAAAAACTAAAAAAAGATAGAACAGTCAAAGACCTTTGGCGAGTCTCCTCTTTCTCTCCAAAATACACTTGACAGATACGGAGACATGAAAAAGACTCTCTTTCCTGCTATTGGCTTGCTGTTGCCACTAACTTAATGATACAAAGAGAAAGACTAGTAGATAATGACATCATATGGCATTGAACAATGTCAGGGATCTTTTAGGTCACATCTTATGTGCTATTGCCTATTGGAGGATCAGAATATGCAGATTTTGTTATGTACTGATGGGGACAACATAGATTGAGAGGGTCGGTTTATCGTTCAGGCCTATGTTGGGGTTTTGGGTTCAGGCTTAACTGGTTGAGATTCTGGTTGATGATGGGTGTCATATATCGCCATGGCCAGCGATATCGGCATCATACAGAGGGCTTTAGACTGAAGGAACTGCATAGCTGCTCCTATGTCTTCTTCCATCAGCTTTGCCACTTGCCGCTCTGTGCCGTCCGTTGACCATTTCTCCCAGACATGTTGTTTACTCCCACCATCACCGTCCTCTCCCTAACGACAAGTGAAGAAGACCATCAGTTAAAAGATAGGGAGCAAAATATGCTTGACATAAACCAAATGGCAAAGAATGAAAACAAAAATGCGGTATGCAGAGAGTATGAAGTCCCAAATATCTATACTTGCACTGATCTCTTAAACAACTTCAGGGACCCACATCAAAATTTGCATATTGAAAAGACAAAAAAAAAACAGAGAAATCATATCCAATTCCAATCACGTGTGAAAGCAAATGTTCTACATCAAAAGTAAATTTGTCCCTTTATGTGTAGATAAGTTCCTTGGGAGAAAATGAAAAACACAACCTGGAGTGCTGACCCTTAATTTCAACACCATGCTTCAGAAGCACAAAAGAAAGATCATGAAGATTAGACATTATGTCCCTTCTGTAGGAGGGGAAAGTAAGGGACAAAGAAAAACTTATATATACTTGATGAACATCAATAAGTTAAAGGAAGAGGACAACCATTGATAGAAGTTTGAAACAAGAAAGCAACTTGAAGCCTTTGGACATGTAAATCACTTCAACAATCAAGTTTGTGATCTTAATTTAATACAAAGGTGTTTTAAATATGAGGGAAACATTTTGGAGATCCAATGAGGTTACAATATGACAATTGATTGATAAAATGTCTAGATTTTAATGCAGATCACAAGAGGCAGACAAGGTTGCCCTTAGACTGACATGTAGGGTACCTCCCCAAACCATACTTTGATTGTATATATGCTTATCAAGACTAATTGAAGTATCGGGATCCAAGAAGACAGAATTTACATTAACAAGACAAGACAATAAATAGTTTTCATGAAAAATAAGGCAAGATATTGTTGTAAGCCTACAAGCAGTAAAAATATTTCAGACAAGACAAAAAAAAACTTTTTTTTTTGAGAGGGGACAAAAAAAACTAGTTTTTTCAGACAAGACAAAAAAAACTATGACATAGTTTAAGAGGTTAAAGGACAAGAGATGACTCGAAATATAGAAAGATGGTACGATACAGAAAATATTTGCTAATGTACATGAAAGCGGCAACATTCAAGATGATTCAAGAATATGAAACAAAAAGGGGCAGAGAGGACAAGAAAGTAGTTATATCATGGTAGAAACATTCAATTGTTCCATAAATATTAAGAGAAAAGCTTAAGTTATCAATTGCAACAAGGATCATAGAAGAAAGCAGGTTAAATTTTATGGTTGGTGAAGGAATAACTACAACGAGATCCAAAAACAATTCTGAAACACTTAACTCAGCATGTCAGTGGTAACGAATTTCAGTGATTGTTCATTGCCAAAAAAAAGTAAATGATTTACAGGCCAATCCAGAAACATTGGGATAAGCTTAAATAATCACTCAAAAAGTACAAAGGAATAAAAGCAATCACGTTTCAGATTATTATAAATTGTTGACATTAAAGAGAACATAGATCATAAAGTTAAATAATAAATGCCATACAACAAAATTAAAAAAATGCAAAAATCATATTTCGTTAAATTCCCAAACAAACAAGCACAAAATTAAGTATTAGTTGCTTAGAGCAGTAAGAACATCCAGTATAGGTGTGAGTCCAACGGACAGTCCCTGTTGGCTTCAATAAGTTCCAGAGGTTCTACAGTTGACTTGAAGTGTGTACTAGGGCTGAAGCTAAGAATTAAATCAAGAATAATTCACATGTAACATATTGAACTAAAGTTCACATGCAGAAATGCATAGTAAACAACATTTTCCAAATGATTCTGTTATCTCGCAGTTAGAAGGTGCTGCAGCTTACTACTGATCAAATTATGTTTACCTCGACTGACAATGGGATATCAGCTACAAGCTGTGCCACAGCACCAGCTCCCCCTAGCCTACTCATGCTTAGAACCTGTCATGAAAAAAATATGACAAGACATCAAGGAGAGAAAACCAGCATTATCCTCTCTACTAGGCAAATAGCAAGTACAAGATTCTTCACAACTTCCTATCTTCTGATAAAGCTGAAAGTCATCGGCCCTATGGTCATTTAAGATTCCAACGCCAATCAGATTGACCAATGGTTTCTTCAACAATTCTGGAAGTTGCATTAAATAATTTAAAAGAGAAAATAATTTATTCTTCTTTTGTTTGAGAAGGTAGCACAATAACTTTATGTGTCTTGCAAGATTTAAGATAGCTGTATGGATACAAATACAATAAACATTCCTCTTGGATATATTGCATGGTTGTAGTGGGCATCTTTTCCCATCCTTAGGTACTAGAGTGCATTTTTGCTTAATTGCTTTCTGCATATCTTATTCGACTCTTAACAAAAAGAATATATACCTAAAGATGTTCAAGACCATATTATGTAACTTATTTGGTCCTAATACTTTTTCCCCATTGTGTATTTGATCCTAATACTTCGATGACATCTTTAACATATCTAATTTTCATTTACAGATTCACTCATAGTTTCCATGGCAAGTTCCCTGGGGAGCTGATTTAGGAAAACTTAGCATAGACCAGAACGTTCACCAATAATTTGGAAGTCACATCATGTGATGCCATAACTCTAAAAAGATGAAAAATGTTTCCATATCCCTGATAAGAAGAGAAAAGAAAATCCATAGAAATGGCAATTAAAAGCATCTTTGAGGTCATCTCCTGTAAGTTAAATGGAATTTGGAGATGAAACCTCTAGGGAAAACCTCAAAATTAGAAAAATAAATGTTCTTAATGACATGAAAAAGTGGAAGATAAAGTGTCGAACCTGAGCATTGGCATGATCAACAAATTCAAGGATTGTTTTATAAACAAAAGGAATAAGATGGTTTAGGTGCAAATCTAGGAAAAACAGATAATTACCAATTAAAAAGAGATTTAACACATCTTCTAATATACATTCCTCTAGCAAATTGGAACGTATAATCAGTGAGATATAGATGTTATTTGAAGGCGCGTCTTTTTTCAAACAATACTTAATTATTTGTATTTTGTGAAGTTATAGTAAGTGCACTCATCACATAAAAGATAAAACAATTACCTTTACTTGAAGACGCAAAAATTTTACATAGTCCAAAACCTCATCAAGCATAGCTGCTCTATCTGTCTGCAAAGTTAAAAATGTCAACAAGTAAAATGGCACCACAACCATGGACGGAAAATACCCAATAAATAGTTTCTGGAATAATAATAGACTTCAAATTCACAGTTTTTTTTAAAGGATTCCTAATTCACGGTTAAGAAATTAACATGAAAAGGCAATATTACTTTTAAAGGAAAAGAATACGCAATACATATTTCAATAGTAACTGCCAACTGATCTAGTTTCCAGCAGATTGGGCATATGTGACATCATTCTCAGATCAAATAAAAACTGCTGACTTATGTCAGAAAATAGAGCATAACAAGATACAATTATATGTTTACCAAAAGCAGAACAGCTCATGACCTCAAGAAACTAACAACCATAGGATTAAGAAGGGATAAAGGATTAAGAGTTAACAGTGACAGCATAAAATTTCTCTCCAGTGTGATATGCCAAAAATCTTTGCAAAATAACCCTGTCTAACTTTGGTGCTCCTTAGTTCAATAAACCAGTCTACAATATGCATCAACCAAAAACAGTTTCAAGAGCATGATTATTCATACTTGCCAAATTGCATATCCATCTATAAATGCTCATAATCCGTTAGCACAAATTCTAGAATATTTGCTTTAATCATGTGAATATGCAACAATTTACTATATATTCATTTCATAAAGTAGTTGATCATAAATACACATAAAATACCTTGTTAGTGTTGGGGACCAGCTCTTGCAAAGCCCTCAATCTTTCTGCTATTCTTTCTCTCCGTAGCTGCAACAACATGTAGTACGTGAGAAATATTTACAAATTAGACAATTATATGAAAAAAGATTAACACATTCATTGACAAGATACAACAAGGCAAAAAGAAACATGATAAACATACCACTTCTAAAATTTATGTACTATGAAACATGATTCAATGTGCTAACATTCTAGGAAATTCATGAATAGAAAGTAAAATCAAAACTATAAACTAGCAATATTATATTCACCTTTACAAACCATTTTATTTCTCAACTAGTAATACTATATTCACTTTGCAAGGTATAAGATATCTCCAAGCTTCAGGAAGACTAAATATGACAGAGTATTTAAATATAACAAATATCAGCATTAAGCTTCCACTTGTAATCAACAACAGTAACTGGGGGACTTCATATAATGCACAGTAATCCAAGATAAAGGGAGTAAATTGATTGATGCAAGTCTGGGTCATTACCCTCTCAGCTATACTATGAGGATCAGTTGCTTGGCCACGCCTTGCTCGCACCTTTGGTCGTGGGGCTGGAGGTTGCGGCCCTGAAGCAACTCCACCTTGCTTTGTGTGCCCATGGAAAACCTACGAGAAAACAAAGACGACACAAGACAAGTAAAGTGATATGAATACCAAAAACAGTGACCCCACCATGGCTCTCAGTTAGAGAAGAATTTTCATGTGCACTGATCAGAAAACAGGTTCAATGCCATCTAATAAGGAGTTGGGTCATTTGGTTAAATAAACAAAGTGTGAAATTTGAAAACTTGGAGGAAGAGAACTACAGAAAGTAGTTCAAAGCAAATCCATTTTCCATGGGAAAGAAAAACTATTATTTTCCATGCTTGTTACATGGACAAATTTCTTTTCTTTAGTAATCCAATTCTGTATGAGGAGGAAAACTTAAAAAATATTTCCGAGATTGAATCAATCGTTATTAATTTAAAAGGTAGCATAAGATTTTTCCCCCTTAAATTTGAGGAGAAAACACATGCAACAGAAGGTGCTTGATAACTGGACTCTGTTCCTACTTGAAAATCGGTTTTCATAAATACTACCTTTCTTCTATGAAAAAAGTTGCTTTCAGTGAGGAAGACCATTGATTTTTCTTGAAAACTCTCAGATCACCTAATAAGATGCTATAGCAGCTAAAAGTTCAAACTTTTTGTTCCAGTAGCTACCGTAACCTGAGGAGGAGGAGGTGGATTAGGCCGAATTTGATGCGACTGGATGTGCCCGAATCCCGGTGGGAACAACCCCACCAGGTGCACCGGATCCCTCTCCTGCTCAAGAAAAGATGAAAAAAAAAGTTACATTTTAAACACCAAAAGACAAGAATGATTCTTCTGTCGAACTCTCCCATAGAAATGAGGTGCCAGGAACTTGACAAACTCGACGCACTCGGCATTGAAAAACGAACGCGAAAATAAAAGGAGATATCTCAACACCTTGTTCTCGGGGTCATCATGGAGGCGCTTACCGGCGGCGGACGAGGAACCTCCGCCGCCCTGCTCCAAACTGAGCCCGAGGGGAAACGGACCGCCAGCGCCCAGGAGGGCGGACGAGCCCTCCCCGGGGCCCCGGTGGAGGGTCATCCCCCCTGCGAAGCCGACTCCATGGCCCCCGTGAGCGTCTCCGGAGGCGGCGGCGTTGGCGTAGGGGGAAGCTGAAGAGGAGAAGATCTGCTCGAGGAAGTCATCGGTTATCCCGTCCGGCGGCGGTGGGTGGCTCGCCATTGCCGCGTCGTGGCAGACTCGGAGAGCATCGAACGGAGGAGGGCGGAGCGGTGGGGAACGCGTTTAAATAAGCAAGCGGAAAGTAGTGGCAGAAAAGGAAAAGAGGAGCTTCAAGTGTTCGAGAGAATGAGCAAGAGAGAAAAAAAAATATTAATAACACCATAAAGGTCGCGTTGCTCGGAGGCGTTCCTATACCGTAAAAATTGATATTTAACTTAGATATACAAAACTGAACAGAAGTATGTCTCAATTTTATTGAATTAATCGATTTGATTAAAAAATCTATTTTTTATTTTTTAAATTTATGAAATTATTATTTTATCATTCTCATATTTTTTCAATTCTTTCTCTCTTTTTTTTCTCATCGCGTCTACTATCTCTTTTCTCTCTCCTCTCTCTCCCGCTCAAACTTGTCTCTTTTCTTTCTGTTCTCACTTTTCTCTCTCACAGGTGCGAGCTTGCTAACCTGCGAGCTCGACTGCACGCGCAGGCGAGCGCCAAAAAATTGAGAGAGAGGTGAGAGCGAGAGAGAAGAGAAATGTGCCAAAAAATTGAGAGAGAGGTGAGAGCGAGAGAGAGAAGAGAAATGTAAGAGAGGATAGTGAAAGAGAGAAGGAGAGAGTGTTAAGAGAAAAGGAGAGGATATGATATTTTTTTTTAATTAAAAGGGTAAAATGATAATTTAATATATTAAAATAATTTTAACAAATTCAATACCAAATGATTGGATTAAATTGTCCAATTGAAAAAAGTTCAAATCTAAATCTACTCGATTTTATATATTATGATAAAGTCTGAATTTTTGCGATGGTCCGATGGAGGTTTATATATTATAATTGTGCTGGATGTCGATTGACCAAGATCTTAAGGAGGCGCAGCAGATCCTGTAGGCGCTGTTCAGAGAGTGTGGAGATAAGCGAAAGCATTCAGTTACCAAAAATTGTATCATATAGGGTTAGCCATCAGCCAACAATCGGAGAATAAATGTTATATATTATTTTTTCATCGTATAAAAGTTTAGGCTCTGATTTTCCTATTTAACAATGTTAAATAGATTGATTTATTGGAAAATATATTTATTAACTAAAAAAGATAAATAAAATTTGAGAAAAAAAATAAATTATACCTTTTCAAATAATTTTTTTCCCTCTCATAAAGACTCAATTTTTGCATAAAATAATTTTCATTCCTATTCAAATATATGGAACATAAGAAATTTAATTACTTTTCTACAAATTAATTTTTATGGATTTATTTTCGCCAAAATGGACGAAACTCAGCTCAACTAATGTGTACTTTATTCTCAATAATTTTTTCATAAAATAAATATTTAATTTTTAAATATTATATTTTTTTTAGAATTTCATCTCTTTATTTATTTTATTATAAAAAACATAAAAATATTTTTTTTTGTTTCAAATTGATTACTTTTTCATGTATATATTATTTGAAAAGTTAATAAATATTCATTTATTATGTTCTTAAAATATCTCATATGCAAGAATGTAAATTATGATTTTATATTTATTTATGTGATTTTATAGTTATCAAACTAATTTAACAATTATACTTACTAATATGATATAATTTTTAAATCAAATTATTATTCGTCAATATCTTTTTTTATCCACTAGACAGAGCAGAGCATTGTAAATTATTCAAACTATTATCCACTAATGGAAACTACTAACCTTTTGTAAGATAGCTACTAATTCTAACAACGAGTATAATTTATAATTTAATAATCTAGTATTTATATTCATCTTTCCTTTTATCTGAAAAAAATATTTAATTTCCAAATATTGCCATCCCTTTTTTGTTTTTCCATATTTCTTCCTTTCTAAATTAATTGCATTTCTTCAATTTCATGAAAGAATAATAGACTTATTAAATAAATTAATACTTTTGGAAAAGTAAATGAATGGCTTATTATGTTACATTAAAAATATCTCTATGTATATAAGAACAAAAATATATCATTATGTTTATATCATCTTGGAATCAATAATTCAACAATTATATTTATCACTTTTTTTTATTAAATTGACTAATCAACTCATTAATTGATCATTATTCATAAATTAAAATAGTAACTGTTATCAAATATAATTTTGAAAAACATAATAGAGTCTTAGTTTAAAAACATCTTTGAAGAGTATTGAAAAACATAATCAAATAAATTATAATTCATCTTTGAAATGAAGACTTATGATTTTATCACATTTGCAAGGGGCATATAATCAAGAAAAAAATCTAAATTCTCATAACTCGTCCTCCTAAAATTTCTTCTAATACTTATATAATTAATTTTGACCTCAAAAAGTGATGAAATTAAGGACACAGAAGCGCTCTATAATTAATTATGAATGGCAGAACTGTCAGGCACAAAAGAAGAATCACGAGAAATTTTTATCTATCTGTCATACATAATGGAGCTCATTGAAGCTTAAGAAAAATATCAGCATATAAAATATCTAAATTTATATGCTACTAACTTAGCAAGTAGTAAATATAAAACAAAATAAATATACATAAACATCTTGATAAAAGTGTTGTACAATGAGATGTTAATAATTATGTGTGTGCGTGTATATATATATATATAAATTCATTGATTAAAATATTATCAAAATAATATGTATTGTTCACGTTAAAAATATTTTCCAATCCCTTTAACGAGTTGTTTTTTTTTTTCCTTTTTGAGAATTTTGTGCTAGCGAATCGTAAATGCAAGAATTGTGTTTGCCCCCAAGGAAAATAAATTCTAAAAAGGTTATATGATTTTAAAAAGTGGCACACTTTATTTTTATTGCGTATCAAAAAAATTAATAAAAGATATTTAAAGAACTAATTATATCACTTAAGATGAGAAAATTATTGTTCCTATTTGAAACTTTATAGCCATTTTAAAGAAATAAAAGTATTTGATTTAATTGTTTTTTTCTGATTATCCAACAAAATAAAATTGTGGAAAAAAGTTTCCCAAATTTTATCTCCAGCAAATATGAATTATTAAAGAATATCAGTGCCAATGATTTTTTCACGTCTAGCACGATATAAAATGAATATTTATAGTATCTGAAACTTTAAAAGCTAGGAACAGTAAAATCCTCAAACATTTAAAAGTTTTTTTAGACTAGCAAGCATTTTGAAGTTCCTCTACTATCTGTGGTCGTCAAACTTTTTTTTTTTCTTTCAGGTAAGATGAAACATCTTTGTTATCCAGCAAGACTTCCTAATCAATAATAATGGTCCGATTCGAACAAAAAATAATAATGGTCCTAGTAACATAGTTCCAGTCCCACGTATGTGAATTTTGAGAACTGTCTACGACTAAACTAGAACAGTGTAATCAGTGTTATAAGTTATGGTTGAGCATTCTAGCTCATTAATGAAGCTAATTATCAATTCTCCTATGTTTTTTTTGTCATAGTTTTCGCTGTTTCACTTTGACTAATTTGTACTGTCTCGATTCACATAGAGGAGACGCCAAACAAGAATTTTTTACCTCAAGACATACCAACTGCTTCACATATCACCCCAATCTCTATTACTTTTAATTAAATAGTAGAGAATATGATTATTGTTGAATTTGTACAATATAAATTATACGATGAGTTTTTTTCCAAATATTTTATTCCACTTCTGTAATATGTGGTCGCAAAACTTTCAAGTAATGCACAAGAAGATACCACATACCTGCAATGCATGCAGGAAATGATTGTTGGAATGCACATAAAGATACTATTGCAAGAGATTCAGAGCAAGGGAGGGTGCCGTAGTATCCACTAAATTGCATTGTTCCATGTTTTGTTGTATTTGAGAAAAAGAAAAGGGGGTTCAAGAAACAACCTACTGGTACAACATTGAAAGGGGCCCTTGACTACAGGTTGATAAAATTCCTACCTCACTAGCTCTCTTTTGATTTTGAAACTTCAAGCTCTTTTATGTCATCTTCGTTGCTGATGGCTTTAGGGCTTCCAGCTGGAGGAGTTTGAGCAGTGTCCTCGGGATCCTTTTTCAACTCGGTTTCAAATTCTTTTGCAGCCTGAATGGTTCATAACACACTTAGACATTCTAGTAATAACATGTGCTTGTCATTCTCAGGATAAAAGATATGTAAACTAAGCAGTGCTTGCCTTCAAATAGTTAGGACATTAGCACTTAAAAGCAATCAATGAAGGAAGTAACCAATCACACACCAGGAAGAAAATGCATAAAGTGTGTCGACCAGCTAGTTCTTCAAAGAACTTACATATGCAGAAAGTTTTTCTGCTAGTTAACCAATTGTCATGACATTCGCAGAAGACATACGGAACAGATTAAATAAAGTCTTTCATTAGAGTGCCCCCAAAAACAGAAACTACAATAGGATAATTTTCCAGCATAGGTTTTAATACAATATGTTGCCAAATCAGAAGGCTAAATCCACATCTTTGATGATTTAAATAATGATTGGAGAGCGTCAATCTGGAATGTTGAAAAAAAATTTGGATGATCCTCTATATATACTCTTTTAAGGACTATATTTTTTTTTGGTACATCTGTGCATCTAAAATTCCTGAGAGAATTTAAATCTGTACATTTTTATCAGAGGAGAACTATGTTCCAATGCCACATAGCTGGCAGAGGGACACAGGCTTCGCAATAGAACATTTGCAACTACCACACCTTCATATTTCCAAATACCTTAATGCTTATAATATACAAAAAAAATGAAAGCCTATCTTGAAGGTATCAAGGATATTCAAAGATACCATTGGACAGCTTCCATGTAGTTCTGGTCTTCTCCACTACTGACAATACCAAAATTTTATCTACTCTTTTTCTGGGTCATACATGGAGAATAAAGTGAGAGTTTGGTGGTAGCAGAAAAAAAAATGAAATGACCAACCGGGGGTGGACAACCTAAAGATAGGTTAGTATAGGCTTAATCAGGCAACATTAGGTCTTTGGTAAACTTAACATAGAAGCAAAAATAACTACCTATCACTATTTGCATTATACAATATTTGCTAAGACCAACATGATAACACAAAACAAAATGCTTTCGACCTGAAAAATTTCACAAGTGTTATTGATCTGAAATTTAGTCATCAACCTTAAATCTTCATTAGTTTTTATCTTTTGAAGTGGTTAAATCGTCATTAATTAGGACATTGTAATTCAAACCTACAATAAACCCCAAGTCTATGCATAAAATATTTCACCAGGTATTTTATCATCTGACTTACGAGTTCCGTTTACCTAACTCAAGGATGCATAAATATAGTGCATTAACCTTTATCTGGTTCTGCGATCTAGTAGATCACATATGTTATCTTAACATTAATAAAAAATATTTAAAAATTATTATAACTATGTATTTGAAGAGCCAAAGAACTTGTTTCTGTTGATCTTTGACCAGGAGGAAAAGATCCAGATAGAAACCCCTGATATGCATAAGCATGACTAGAAACCTAAACCTTGTTATATCATCCACCACAGTTTACTATCGACATTTGTTCTTGAATCTTGATTGATCCCTAAATCAGTATACCTTCCAGCTACACTGCACATATAGAATTGTGACCATGCTGGATTTCCATTATCACCAATCTGTTTCATGCCGTGTAAATCATCACATTTTTTATCGGTCAGTGAGAAAAAGCATTGCTACCGAAGAATGACAGCACCTTAAAATTGGACCCTGTGCATTAAAATTAGGTGGCGTCGATGCAAATTTACACTCTGATTTAATATGCAAAACAAGTATATTTCATTCCATACCCCGAAGAGACACGGAAAACTAAAAATGCCAGTTGAATCTAGCAATCAGCTCAGCTCACCGACTCATCTCACGTTTCAGCATAACTCGTTTAAGAAACACCGACTACTTCTAAGTTCTAACCTAATAAAATCCATTTTTTCCTTTTTTTTTTTCTTTTAGAAGCCCTAATTCCATGTGACGAAAGCGCCACTACCGCTTCGCGTTCGCCTAACGAATCGAAATAAGCATAAAGCTCCGTTGATCAATCTAGAAATAAAGGCAAAATGGTTACTACCGAAACCACTCCATCCAATTCGAAGCGTCGTACCTGCTGGAAGCTCTTGACGGTCTTGCCGATGCTGCGGCCAATCTCGGGCAGCTGCTTGGGACCGAAGACGAGCGCGGCGACCCCAGCAATGACGACGAGCTCGGGGACCCCAAGGCCGAAGATGCAGACGCAGCCGAGCCCCCCGGAGCGGCGGCGGTTGCGTCGCGGGGCGAGATCGATCGTCCTCCTGGCAAGCGCCGCACCGCCGCGGCCGTGGGCGAAGAAGAGGGAGCTGGAGGAGGCGAGAGAGGCGACGGGGTGTCTCGCCGGGAGGCGTAGCGAGGGCGACGGGGAGGACGCCATTAGAGACGCGGTCGAAAGGGATATCGCCATTATCTGCTCCTTGTTCTCAGCTTCTCTCTCTCTCTTTCTGATCGATTGGTAGTCGAAGCTTCTTATTCAACTTGGTTTTGATAGTTTACATATTTTGTTTTGATAGTTTAATTGGGCACGATTTTTTTTTATATTTTTGTTTGATGTCCAATTTAATAATTGATAGTTAATTTAATTAAAATATAAAACCATTTTTACTTTTGAATTTGGAATTAGTCATTCATATCATTTTAATTGATTCTAGTGTGTTGTTTTATAGATGGGTCACTCTATTTTACCTATTTTATTCTCTATTTTTAATGTTATACAAGAATTTGACATCTTTTAATACTATGATCGGCTACATATTTACATTTTAATTTAAAGAATTAAAAATAGCATCAACTATGATTTGATAATTGTTATTTAAAAAAAAACAACTAATACATTTTTTTTCTCTTACCTATTCAATTCATATATATATATATATATATATATATATATATATATA
>LTAE01000805.1:69004-89459 GCA_001647135.1 Pontederia paniculata
ATCATCATCATCATCATCATCATCATCATCATCATACTATATGAGCATTATGATTAATGCTAATTATTAAATATATATTATTAACGAAAATAACAAAATCATTCATTATATGTATTAACATTAAACATTATCGACATTGAATTAATGGTATTTTATTTTAACATATATCTATATTTACCTGATACATTATTTTTGAGGTTATCATTTGAATTTATAAGTTCTAATTTAAACAATATTTATAAAGGATTTTTTCGTAAAAGATGTATATTATTTAATATTTTTTCTTAAGTAAATATGATCATTTGAATTTGATTATTTATGTATAGTCAACAAATATAATTTAAAAAGTGATATTTTTTATATTAAATAATATAAATTATCGAATAATGTTAAGAAGTATTATAGTAGACGTCTTTGCTTCTATTATTAGTTTAATTTCGTAGTAGGCTCAGAGGTGGCTTACTTTTACTATTTCAATCTTAGAGTGACGAAGGCCGAGTCTGGGAGGAGATAAGGTTTTGAAAAAAAGACACTTAATTCTTTTCGTTCAAAAATTTTGTTGGCACAAAAGAATTAACATAGATTTCAACAAAATAGTTATAATCCACTTTGATTTACAAAATATGTGAACCAAAGCACTAGAAAAAGTTGTGCTTTTAAATTTGGCCAGGATTATATGCCTTTACCCGCTCGTGTCCGAACACTGGATTAGTCGGGTGCTAGTAGCCTCGGATTATCGGTGGGTCTCAACCGAAAAGGTTGTGCTTTTAAAGCACCCCTCCCACAACACATCTTAAAGATGTTGAAAAAAAATCAAGTTTAGATTGTGTTTTGAGATTGAGAGAAGAGGGAGTTAGTAGCCTCGAGTTCGAATTTCTGAAGTCATCAATTTGATCAAGATTTATTTTCATCGCACTCATTTGAACACCGGATTAATTGAGTGTTAGCAGTACTAGATACCAGTGAGATTCTATCTTGACCCAAAAAAAAAAGATGTTGAAAATCTTATAAATTTAGGATGAATTTGGATTGGACTTGAACTATATGACTTAGGCTTTGAGTTTTGGACTTATGCAAAAGATACCTAATACTATTTTTTTATTAACATCCATATATATAGAGCTATTAACACATAATTAATTCATTTAATTTAAAGTATAAAATGATTTTAGAAGATATATGTATAATTACATATTGACTTAAATACTTTTGATAATCTTATGATGATGTAATAAAGCATAATTTATTTATTTATTCAATCAAGTTTAACCATTGGATCCTTCCCTCTATATGCATTGTTTACTCACATTAATTTTACTCTATTTTTTTATAATCGAAAAGAACAAATAGAATAAACTAAAAATGGTTTCTGAATTCAAACAAACTCATGCTCCATTTATTTCACCAAAAATAAACTCCTAAAAATAAAATTTTAAAAATATAAATTTAAAGAAAGTATTCTCTTATGTGTTTGACATATGAAAATGCGAAGAAAGTTGTCCTCAAGATATAAAATGAGATGATTTTACGAGAGAAAAATAAAATCCATTTTGAAAAATATAATTTTGTAATGCCCCGAAATTCAGCCTACGCCACGTGTCAAGGCTTTCTCTTGTATGCGCAACTACATTACACTTTTTCACCATTTTCTTAATCATAAACAATCAACAAAAGTGATATCAACAGAAACTTAGAAAAATAGAAAAGAAATATAATTATGATAAATGTGGAAGATAAAAACTAACATAACTCCCCAAACATATTGCCAAAGTACATGCTTCAAATAGCATCCTAATTGATGCTTATTACAACTTCATATTTTGGCACATGACACATAACATAATGATAATAAAAGAAAGGAGTCTCTAGCCATGTGTATCAGCCACCGGAGCCTCGCCGCCAAGCACACCATCAACCAGTCGAGTATGAGATCAAGTACCTGCAGGAATCAATGCAGGAAAGGTCCTCTCTCGTAAGCTTTTGAAAAGCTTATGTGAATAACATAACAATGAGCATACATAATCATTCTTAAATAAACATGATATTTTCTTTATCGAACTATAACTCGGTGTAACAATAGAATGATACACACACACACATATATATATATATATATATATATATATATATATATATATATATATATCAAGATAGATCATATGATAGAACATCATTAATTTAATCAATAAATTAGTGGAATTCATGAGATCATTTGTAACTGACATAGGAAACGATGAGAATTGATATTCCAATATCATCTCTCTAGGTTAGTGATTAATGAAAATACATTAACATGTGATCGATAGTTCGATAAGATACGAGGACATTAATATTATAAATTGGTAAAACAATTATCATGAAAGTTGTTCTTTCAACTTCTTTAGTTTCTTTGTAGTGAAAGAGATCTTCACTTTATATAGCATGCCATGAAAAATAATACAATCATATGCAGGTAGGTTAGTGAGAACCAAGCCACGACAAATGTATTTTTCTTAGGAAATGATGCATCACGCACCTGTATGAAATCATTTTCATTGCATGGGATGGAAAGTCTCACACAATAGGAATAGTGACGATGATATTTTGCCTTCATCGGTCATGTAGTTTTACTATGTTGACTTTAATTACACTACATGTCCCTTGGTATCGATAAATCGGTAGCAATAACTCCAATGCATGGTATAACATGACATCCCTCGTCTTGTGTTTTNTATATATATATATATATATATATCAAGATAGATCATATGATAGAACATCATTAATTTAATCAATAAATTAGTGGAATTCATGAGATCATTTGTAACTGACATAGGAAACGATGAGAATTGATATTCCAATATCATCTCTCTAGGTTAGTGATTAATGAAAATACATTAACATGTGATCGATAGTTCGATAAGATACGAGGACATTAATATTATAAATTGGTAAAACAATTATCATGAAAGTTGTTCTTTCAACTTCTTTAGTTTCTTTGTAGTGAAAGAGATCTTCACTTTATATAGCATGCCATGAAAAATAATACAATCATATGCAGGTAGGTTAGTGAGAACCAAGCCACGACAAATGTATTTTTCTTAGGAAATGATGCATCACGCACCTGTATGAAATCATTTTCATTGCATGGGATGGAAAGTCTCACACAATAGGAATAGTGACGATGATATTTTGCCTTCATCGGTCATGTAGTTTTACTATGTTGACTTTAATTACACTACATGTCCCTTGGTATCGATAAATCGGTAGCAATAACTCCAATGCATGGTATAACATGACATCCCTCGTCTTGTGTTTTATCTTTATTAGCCTATTAGCTATTTTTCAATTTTGATGAATTCAAGGATTATGATATGAGTAGGATATAAAGTCAAATGATAATATTGGAAAAACTTCAAGGTCGTACATGAGTCCGCATGAATCGAATAAATTATAAAATCATATATGATGATAAATTAGCGGGTTTGAATTGATGTTCTTCAGATAAAAATTGACTTAGAATTAAATTAAAACGACTTTTGAATTTCAAACAATACTATCTAAATCATGATAAATATTCTGATACAAAAGTAGTTCCAAGTCACTAAATAAAGTAACAACTAATTTGGAATAAATTATCATGTATAGTAATTCATTGACTATATATATAATTGAACTAATATTGACAAGTATAAATAATAACTAACTAAATAGTAGTCTTTTGGTCCCATTTTCAATTAATTAAAATAAGTAAATAAAATAAATAACAAATTTTGTTACTCCATAACTAATTAATTTTAATAAATAATATAAAGATTCTTAATTACTCAACCATAACCTTTAAAAAATAAATTAAACAAAGACTTGGCGGACAAAAAGCCATCGTAGCCATACATGCATGGCTACAGTGCCCATGCACCGCTACGATGGTTGAGTTGGCCGCTCGTAGCCATGCCTAACACACTGTACCACACTTTTGCACCACAATTCAACTCTAGTGGATCAGATGAGGTTGTAGTGATCTTGCTGAAGTTGTAGCGAATATTATGACACCTTTAACTATAGTCAGCCATAGTTACGCACTATGATTTCTCTTATGTTTCGTAGTTTGACACGATTTAACCATAGCCAATCAATATGCAACTATAGTCATACATTGTGATCCCTAATCTAATAAATTCATCTACCAATAAATAATAAAATATGGAGATTAAACATAATCACTAGAATATAAGCACATAAATATTTATCATAAAATCTTAGGGAACATAATTCTTATATGCAAATAAATATTCACAATTCTGCACATAAACAATCAAGTCATAGAAAAATACTCAGATTTGATTTGAAACTAAATTTGATTAGTTTAGTATCATTGATCCCGTTAAACACGCCTTCCTAGTTTTGTTCTGCATCGTGGCATCCTCGAATCTTTGCTACGTCGCTAACGTCCCTCCTTCATCTACCCTTCTCGTCCCATATGTGAAGAAGAGAAGGAACAAAAGAGGGAAAAAAGGCAAGATGAAATTTAGAGGAGAAGTAAGGTTTGAAGACGAGTTTATGAGATAAAAAATAGAGGATTTAACAAATGTGAGGCGTTATCATTGAGAAATCATGAGTAGCTTGATCACTAGAGTCTACACTGTTGTGACCAATAGATTGCTCTTTCCTCTCCATTTTTTTTCAAGGCGTTATTAATTTATTTTTTAAAAGCTTAACTTGATAATTTTTTTGTAAGCATGATAGCCTCCATATATTTTGAGTTTGTGTATCCATTTTTATATTATTTTTCATATCTAACTATATATATATTTCATATATATATATATAGTCCATGACTGCACTGCACACAAGCAATTTGCAAATCTGAAACGTTGATTTTGATGAACGGATGAGATTAATGTGGGAAGTAAAATGTGAACAAGATAAATGTCTTTCATCATCTTCCCTCTAAAACAAGGGGAAAAAGAAAAGAGAAACTTCCAAAAACGGGCGCACGCTCGCATTTTAAAAGCAAAACAAACCCCAAAAAAGCCCAAAATCCCACCCGCTGGCCTCAACGGGTGCGAACGACGACCATGGCCGTGGCCTCGAATGTCTCCTTCTCCCCGCTGCTCCTTCGCAAGCCCCAGCGCGTCTCGTGTCCTTCGCCGTCCTTTTACAATCCCGTCACCGCGCCCAGGTCCTTCTCCCCCGTGGCCTCCCTCAGCGTCGCTCCGGCGCTCGGTATCTCCGAGACCTTCTCCCGCTTGAGGGAGCAAGGCAAGGTGCGGACTCTTTCTTGCTTCCTTCCCCTCAGTTGTACAGATGTTTCTTCTCTTTTGTAGTACATTTCATGCTTATTAGGTTGCGCTTTGACTTTTAGTTTCTGTTGCCGGTTGAGAATTAAGATCGTGTTCTTTCTTCTCTACTTTTCTTGTTTGATGAATGCATGGAAGGTTATTTTCATAATGTTTGATCAGTGAAAGATTGAATTTTTCTTCATTATTAGAAGTTATGG
This sequence comes from Pontederia paniculata, assembly GCA_001647135.1. Taxonomy (NCBI): domain Eukaryota; kingdom Viridiplantae; phylum Streptophyta; class Magnoliopsida; order Commelinales; family Pontederiaceae; genus Pontederia; species Pontederia paniculata. The sequence goes on from LTAE01000805.1 coordinate 74,484, forward strand.
TATTGTTCTTATTCGTAGGTGCTGTTAATGTTTGAAAAAAGCTATTTTGAGATGTTGGGATTCATTTAGTCAAATATTTTATTTCTATCCAGCATCGGGTTGATGTTTTTGTCCTACAAAAGGTTTTAATTCTACTAGACTGCGTACATACTGTGCGTCTATTCCATGTTTTTGTCGTAGAAAAGGTTTTATTTCTACTAAGTATACATACTGTGCTATTTTGTGCTTTTAGAATTCTTTATATTTTTTGAAGTCAAAATGGCGTTTTATGTATTGACTATTTGCTCTAACCGTTCTGAATTTGTCTCCATGGTACCGATTGTGTTGTTGTCTATAATGCCCTGAAGTATACAAAGCATAAATGTACGTTCTAAATGTCATCCCTGCAGCCTTTGAATACCAACTGTTTCTTTTTTGAATGAATGAACAGTTGTTGCCAACTATGGTACTTTATTCAGAATATTCATATCATGGTATTCGTCCATGTTGTTAGTGATGCAAAAATGCTTTATGCTTAGGATATCAGATTTTCATTAAAATTTTTGTATTACTTTCTGAAGTGTGCGCTAATATTCTTTTCCGTTTGTACAGGTTGCACTTATACCTTTCATCACAGCTGGTGATCCTGATTTGTTAACCACTTCAAAAGCCTTGAAAGTTCTTGATTCTTCTGGCTCAGATATAATTGAATTGGGTTTACCCTATTCTGATCCTTTGGCAGATGGGCCTGTGATTCAGGTACTACGATCCTGCAGTTTTTTCATTCCATTTATATATTACAGCTGAATCTGTCTAGTTGACATGCATATTTGATTTCTGTTAGGCTGCTGCTACACGTGCTCTGGCAGAAGGAACAACTTTTAATGGAGTAATTTCAATGCTAAAGGAGGTAGGACCATTGTGATATTATCTCTGTCTATCCTCAGTTTTTTTTTGTAATTTGATGCAGCTATACTTAAACATGGGAATCCTAGTTAATGTAATACAACCATATTTTAGGCCATGCATCACTGTCTCTCTAGAATTTGGCATCCCGAGCTTTGTAAAAGACTTTCTGAAACTGAAGAAAGGAGTTTTACTTTCCTCATAGTACCATCTGATTATTGTTATATTGAGTAGTTAGAAATATTACAAATACATCAAAATAGTAATATTATGAGTAGCTTTGTGATCGTTGTAGTCTTTAGTTTGCCTTTATTGTCTTGAACTATTTACCGAAGGTAAAACATACATTTCATGGATATACACATATATTGTTATCTAATGAATGCTTCGTAAAAGATAGTAATATTATGAATAGTTTGTGATCATTAAGATATCCATACATTCCTTTTATTTGGTCTATATTGTCTTAAATTATTTACCAAAGTCAAGACATATATTTCAAAGATACAGACAGCTATTGTTATCTTACCTACTTGATTATACTTCCTCAATATTCATGGTTTTTTTATTAAGTACGTCGTTGACAAATTTTCAAATTTATTGTTTTGATTTCTATATTCATCACAACGGAGTTGGTATATCTCTAAGGGTCAATTTGTTTCGAAAATTCATTATTGCGTAGCGTTGTTACTTTATGTGAATATGGTTGCCCTTGTCGAAATATCTACTTTGTTATTGTGTATTCTCTGCAATTCAACTAAATGAGAGATCTTGTGCTCTAAATATGTTATATTATTTGGGACATAATTCGAACTACCTGAGCTATAATTTAAAATAACATGCAAATTGATTTTAGCTATTTTCTAATTTCTGTGTTTCATTTATAGGTAGTACCTCAGCTATCTTGTCCAGTTGCTCTATTTACATATTACAATCCGATTTTGAAGCGTGGGGTTGAGAAATTCATGTCTATTGTAAAGGAGGTTGGTGTGCATGGTAATCTTTCTACTGATACCTTTTTGAGTTCTCTGGTACTCTTCATAAGCATGGCATATTTCTCTCGCCACTCATCTATCATATGATGCCATTCTTTCCATTTTTGTTCCACAGAATTTTCTTTCCCTGAATTTCACGGCTGATTAGCATTTCAGTACATGTAGCAACATTGTTTGTGAATTCATTCCTTATACTAGTATTTGCTTTTCTAATGCAAGAATGATTTCATCATTTTACAGGGCTTGTTGTGCCTGATGTCCCTTTAGAGGAAACAGAGGGTTTAAGGAGTGAAGCTGCTAAGCATAATATTGAGTTAGTAGGTCCCTCTTCATTTCTTTAAGAACTTGTATGCTTCTCTTGAAAAGAAAAATAAAACTTGTATGCTTATATTTTAAGTTTATGTTCTACAAGAAAACAGTTAATATATGGTCTTAGACTTGAAGTTGACTAAAGGGCATGGTCGTAAAACTTCTGTGGAAGATTTGAAGTGGTCCTAAATTATATTCGTTAGGAATTTATGAATGTTGCATCTGACCTACATGTGAGGTGCATCATTGTCTATTAGGTCTGATTCTATTTTCAGCATTTCTTATGAATAGTAATAAATCCTTGTTTAGCTGTTACTTTTTAACTTTGACTTGTGCCTTTTAATGCTGCCTTTTGCCGTTTAAATCATCTCCTGCTAAGAAGATTCAGTGGCAGAATAAGCAGTCCGTGGCATAAATATTTCACCAGATGGTCTATCACTGAAATTAATAACATTTGAATTTGAACTTCAAAATTTTCATCTCACATGTTTATCTAGTTTTTTTTATGATACAGTGAAATATTTACTGTGAAATTCCTCTTTGTTTTCCTTCTTAAAGTTTTACTTTCTTTCTATATTGCAGGTGCTTCTAACGACACCTACTACCCCAATTGGGAGAATGAAATCAATTGTAAATACCTCAGAAGGATTTGTGTACCTTGTAAGTTTACACAGTTAAGAGCTCTTAGGTTTAGGCATTATTACTTTTGTGGTGCCTGATTTTAGATGCAAGTAGAAACCCAATCAATATTATTAACATACATCAGCGCAATCGCTGGCGAGATCATCATCGACCCACCTGGAGATCTTGTGCAGGCGAGCTCGCTTCACTAGCAGGGAGGACATCCTCCCTGTCCTCAGGAAAAAAAAGGGAGGACCTTTCCCTGTTTGCTGGGACAGGGATTCCCTGTTTTCCTCAAGGAGAAGGATTGAAAAGGGAGGGTGGAGGAGGTCCTCCCTGTTCGTGAGGACCCCTTCCTCTTGTTCCAAGAGGGTCTTCTCTCCCCTATTAACTGTTTGCTCTTCCTCCACATTACAAAAAGGTAGACGGTAAAGGAGAAAGTTTAAAGTAATCCTGACCATCACTTGAGATTTAAGGGATCAGATTTAAGATCCGGATGGTTCTGCCTAAATGATAAGCGCATCTCGATTAAACCCTTATTTAATCCATATACTCCATAGGATAGTTGTGTTTATTGGGGTATTTATTTATTTTTTAATTGTGCTCATTGTTAAAATGAGAGGGCACACTAACATTGCTTGCATTTATTTGCCACTCATGTTTCAAGTCACGTGTTGAATATTTCTGTTCATGCAGTTCTTCTATTTAGATTTTAATTTATTGTGTTTTATCATTTTCATTTAGGTGAGCTCTGTTGGTGTTACTGGTGCTCGCCAATCTGTAAGTTTGCGTGTGCAATCTCTCTTGAAAGAAATCAAAGAGGTCAGTTACCCTTTATTTCTTTTTGTTTGTTTAACTTAATTCATTGATATAAGATATAGACCTTGTGCCTTTTATAAAAACAAGATGATAAACCTAGTCAATTGTTGTTTGAATTGTTTGCTAACAATTTTGCCTTAGTTTTATGCCCATTAGAATACTAGGGTCAAATATTGCCTATGCGGCAGTGAAGCTTTTCATCTCATATACATTTTTTCTGTATAATTAGAGTTTTTAATCGAATTTTCATTGCTTGTTATCATATGATGAAGCATCAATTTTTCTTCGGGGAAATTTATAACTTTTTTATTATTACACTAGGATTCATCAAATAGTTCAACTATGTTACACCGAGATAAATGTTTCACCACCCATGGAATTATAATTTTGCTCTTTGGCTCTCCTTTTAAACTCGTCTAAAGATGATGGTGGATTCAATTTATTTAGATGTGTGATACCATGACCACTTTGGCTTCTATCCTGACTGTTCTAGTTATGGTTTATATAGAACTCAAAGTTTTGACCTTTTGCAGGCAACAACTAAACCTGTTGCAGTTGGCTTTGGCATTTCTGCACCAGAACATGTGAAGCAGGTCAGCTATTTGTTGATTGCTTGTGGATGTTTTATTCCAGTATTCCACTTTTATATTTATGTTGTGATCTCTGCGCGATATCTGTTCATTAATTTTTTGCAGGTTGCTGATTGGGGAGCAGATGGTGTCATTGTTGGCAGTGCAATGGTGAGGATTTTGAGTGAAGCCGAATCCCCTGAAGAAGGATTGAAGAAGCTAGAGACATTTACCAAGTCATTGAAGGCAGCACTCCCATGATGAACAACTTTTCAAACGTGAGGATGCAAATCCTCTGTATGTTTGTCATTATTAACGTTATCAAGTGACCGTTGTTTTCATGAATCCTTTAAATAAGATCGTCAATCGCATCCTTCGTCGCCTTTCATGGCTGAAACCTTTTGCTGGAAAGAGAAGTATATTTGGTCTGTTCACATCAATTCTCTTCAAATTAATATTTGTAGTTCGATGATATCTTCTAAAATGGATTTGCAACAATTGAGCCTCCTTTTATAATTTATCCTCTAAAAAGACACCATTTGGGTGATATAATTAAATTTAGAGATAAAAAACTAGCGAAGGTCATGTCTCTGAAAGATTGAACACAAAAGAATGCTCCAATTGTCAGCAAAGGAAATCTGTGTTCCCATTCTTAGCAAAGGAATTTTTGACTGTGTGCAACAAATTTTGTTGATGTTACAAAAAAATAAAAGAGTTGGGAATTGTTGTCTGGTTAAGATTTGGCTTAGCATCCATACTTCTAGGATTTGGTGAACAACTAGAAGCAAGATCTACCAATCAATCAGAGTTTGCTGGACTTCAGGGTGAAACTTACTAAATGGAATCTGACTCGATTAGGGGCATGCAGTTAGCACTTTATTCTTCACCAAACCCATTCTGAACATGGGATAAACTCAGTAAAGAACTCGAACAAGTATTGTATTAGGAGGAAATCCTGTGATATCGAAAGCAGGGACAGATTGGATCAAGTTTGAATATTGCAATCCCAAATGTTTTCACACAAAGACTATAATCAAGAGAAGATCTACAAGGATCGAGGAGCCGAATTGCTTATAGCAATTGGTGCCACAAGATGCAGTGGTACCTTTGCTTTCCTAGAGAATATGGAAAGCAATTAAATCCATGCACCCTCACAAGGCTCTAGGATCAGATGGCCACCACGCCAGTTTCTATCAACAAAATTGGCCCCTCATAAAATCGCAAGTAGTCTGCATGGTACGAAAGCAATCGAGGGAAGGATGCAACTCTACATGAACAAGACAAATACGTTGGTACTCATCCCAAAATCAGATATTATTTATTGATCAGTTCAAACCATTTAGTCTTTGTAACACAAGCTACATGATCATAACAAAGGTAATAGCTAGCAGTTTAAAACCTCACGTTGCGGTTGCATTTTATTGCTTGAAACCCTGAATAGATATCATGGAGCACTCTCTCTCCAACCCCCTCCTTCCTCTCCACAACCCATCGTACTCCCCCTCCCAACCTCTGAGATGCTGATCCCGCAGCCTAACGCACAAGGAAGCATTTCAGGAAGAACAACCCAGTCATGGTTGGGAGTTGTTACGTCTCAAGGCCGCCCAAATCTCTCTCGCCATACGATCAGTCCTGAACAACTAAAGCGCATTCAAGCGGCTACCACAAAAGAGATCTCCATCCCACTCGCCGAGGTAGCCAACAGATCCGAAGAACTCAAGAGTTGTCTAATGGGAAGATTCATAGGCTTTTCCTTCAATGTCGATCTCCTCAAAGAGAAGCTCCCTATTCTCTGGTCTTTAAAATCCCCTTTAAAATTTTTTGAGTTGGGCAATTTTTATTTGCTTTTTAAGTTTGATGATCCAGTTGATCGGCGAAGAGTACTCACGGAGGGACCCTGGAGGTTGCAAGGGAACATACTAAATGTCACGCAGCTCAAACAATTTTTTCGCCCCTCAGAAGATCGGATCACCTCTACCCCCGTGTGGATACAACTCCCTAATCTTCCCTTCGAGCTCTGCAATGTGGAGTCTATCCTGCGCATAGCGGCATGTTTTGGAACACCATTGAAACTGGACGATCATACCATGTCCGGCGAGAAGTGCAGGTTCGCGAGGGTATGCATCGAGATGGATCAAGCACTGCCGGTGAAGCAAGGGACTGGGTCAGGACATCGGACGGAGAGCGTTTCTTCCAAAGGGTGACCTACGACAACTTGCCGGAGTTATGTTTTGGCTGCGGTAAATTAGGGCATCAAATCCCTTCATGCCCGGAGGTAAATACTGCTGATCCATCCATTAACTCTAATATGCAGGTTCAACAAGCAGGAGGCACCTTGATGTATGGCAACTGGCTCCGACCATTCCAACCCAGACGTCGACGACAACCGGAGACAGGCCCCAAGCCAACGGAGGGTTTCCGTCGGCAGGGAAGGAGATCGGTTTAGGAACCGGTTCAACAACATGAATCGGCTACCACATCCAACGTGTTCGACGCCTAGAAACGTTAGATTAGGGCCGTCCAGACGTGACGGAGATGGATCTCAGAGATCTGGCTGAAGTACAAATCCCGAAGCCCATCTCAACGGACACCTTCCCCTCTCTAATAGAAGCGTACTCGAGACCCTCACGTGACCAAGCAGGTGACCGCAGAGCATCGATAACACCGCAATAATCGCGTGACACGACACGTGAGCGTGGGGCTTCTCTATCCCCAAACAAGCAAAAGAAAGCGGCAAAAGACACCTCCTCTTCCTCAGCGCCATCTAGGGTTCATCTTCTTTCTCAATCTCTCTCTAGATCTCCCTCACTAGCTAATCCAAATAGTTTACAGGAAACAGATCACCCTCAGTTGGAGCCACTTATACAGCTGCAGACTCACGAACAGATGGTCTCCAGAATCGCCGAGTCCTTCGGATAAAAAATGGAGGAACACCCTTCGGACTCAGATGGCGAGGAGGAACAAGTAGATGCGGATCTCTTGTCGTTGAGTGCTTGGGAACCAAAGCGTAACAGAAAAGCTACCAGGCGTTTCTCTCCCAACCCTCCTACCTTACGTAGTAGGAGTAAGCCAGGTAAAGCCAAGTCAGTTAGAGTGAATAAAGCTGTTAATGCCTCCCTCCCTTCTATGCAGGTTAGCAGCGGCAATGATGAACCAGAAGTCCAAATGGACGACAACAGACATATCAAACATTAAATGAATATTATTATGTGGAACTGCAGGGGCGCTTTTAAAAGCAAAGTTAGAGACCGAGTGATAGATATGCTGAAAACTCATCGGCCTCACTTCTTAGTCTTAGTGGAATCCCACATCGTAAAAGAGAAGACCCAGGCAGTCATTAAGCGTCTTGGAAGAGGTTGGCGTGGCATCTTTCAAGAGGGAACGGGGGCAGCCGGGGGTATCATACTTGCATGGAAAAATCCAGAAATAAAGGTAACATCGATCCACTTTTCTCAGCACGCTCTGCACGCCATCATCACTTATGGTAATTTCATCTTTCTCATATCATGTATCTATGCTAGTATACTTCCCCCTCACGTAATAGATTATGACAAGAACTAGGCCTAACCCATGCTGATGATTATCCTTAGTTGCTTATAGGGGACTTAAACTCAATAATCGACCCGAAGGATAAAAATGAGGGAAACCCTTTTCACTAACTAGGTCCGTTAAAAATTTAAGAAATTTGATAACTGATCAAGGATTAATAGATATCGAACCAATGGGAGTAAAATATACTTGGTGCAACAATAGGAAAGGATTATCTAGAATCCTATGTAGGCTAGACAGATGCCTTACAAACCATCACTGACTGTCCAAATTTCCTAACCTATCACTTACCACACTAGATAGAAATGCCTTAGATCATGCACCAATTGTGTTTGATACTAATCAAAATAGCAGGCCGAAACCAAAATCCTTTAGGTATGAGCACTTCTGGTTTGAATATCCAAAACCCAGAAATATAGTTAAACAAGAATGGGGCAGATTATTGGCAAGAAACACTAACCTCAATACATGACACTCTAAACTTTATAAAGAAAAGGACTCTTGCTTGGAACCACAAAGATTTAGGTAAACTGGAGAATAGGCTAGCACTAGTCAAAAAGGACATACAACTCATGGAGGATAAGGATGCATTTTGTGGACTTACTGAGCAAGAATGGGGACAACTTAGAGCACATTACAACCATCATGCAACCTTACTCAGACAAATAAGCATTAAATGGTGGAGTAAGTCAAGAGTAAGTTGGTTAAAACATGGAGACCAAAACACTAAATTTTTTCACCTTAGTACTCTTCTCAGACATAGATCAAATCAAATCAAAACAATTGAAGATAACCAAGGTAACACCTTCATACATGAATCACAAATTAGGAGTCAATTTGTAAAGCATTACCAAGACTTATGGAAATTAGAACCTGCCCCATCACTTCATCCTCAGGACTGGCCAAACCTAAATTCTCTAGATAACTCCAGTCATGCTGCCCTTACCAAAACCTTCACTGCCTAGGAAATTAAGGACTGCTTATGGGCTATGCCCCCAGGAAAAGCTCATGGACCAGATGGCTTCACAATTGAATTCTATAAGGAATACTGGGTATTGTAGGAAAGGAGATTGTTATTTCTATACAAACCTTTTTTGCAACAAACCAACTACCCCTAGAATGGACCAATACTGCCTTGATCTTCATAGCTAAAAAAACCAATCCAAAATGCACCAAGGACTACAAACATATTGCCCTTTGTAATGTACTCTATAGGGTGGTGGCCAAGCTCTTAGCAAACAGAATAAAAACTATCTTAAGTAGACTGATAGACCTTGTCCAAACAACATATGTTGTCCAAAGATCTATTCAGGATACTATCTTAATTGCTCAAGAAGTAGCCCACTCAATGAGAAGAGGTAAAAGGAAGTACATGATGATCAAAATTGACATGAAAAAAGCTTTTGACACAATATCTTGGGAGGCCATTATTCATATTATGCACAGTATGAACTTTCCTCTGAAATTAATCCATTGTATCAGATCTTGCATTACATCACCTTGCTTTACATGCTGCATAAATGACACTCATTCACAACCTTTCAAAATTCATAGAGGTATAAGACAAGGAGACCCACTCTCCCCATACCTTTTCATCTTAGTTTCTCAGGTTTTCACTACATTAATGAACCAAGCTCAAAATGTGAACAATATTATACCCTTTAGGCTTGGTGACTTCTCCCTAAGTCATCTTCTATTTGCAGATGACATCCTAATCACCATTGTAGCAAAAATTAAGAACTGCAAGAAACTAAAGGAAATCTTTGATCAATACAGAAACCTTACAAATCTGATAATCAACCTCAACAAATCTGAGGTATACCTCCCTCCTAAATTTAACTGTCATAGGAAACACAAAATCAAACACTCTCTAAACATGAACATAGGAAGTTTCCCTTTCAAGTACTTAGGAGCCCCTATATCATATAAAATGCTCACACATAAGGATCATGAATACATAGTAGCTAAGGCCTCAAGCAAACTAGCTGGTTGGAAATGAAAAACTCTAAGTCAAACAGGCAAATCCACTTTGACCAAATCCACCCTTAACACAATTCCTAACTATTCTTTTGGTGCCACTTACATATCTAATGGGGTTATTGAGACAATAGAAAAAATGTCCAGGTCTTTCTTATGGTATGTTGAAGAGGGTAAAAAGGGAGCACACCTTATTAGCTGGTCCACAGTTCAGCTACATAGACACCAAGGTGGTTTAGGTATAAGAAATTTACAACTGATCAAAATTTCAATCTTAGCAAAAAGGGTTCTATCAGTACTAAATGGATCCCAGGACCTCTGGGCTAAATTGGTGACCAACAAATATAGTACACCTCACCCTTGGTCCTGTTTCAATTCACACACTGATATTGCATGGTCCTGGAAACTCATATTGAACATTTTAACTTCCATAAGACTTGGACTCAAAAAACTTATAGGAAATGGTTTAAGTACAAGTGTCATGAATGATCCATGGATCTTCTGCATGCCTTTATCTTCTATGCCTACATATGTCAATGTAAATTCTCATTTATACTCTTATAATATGAATGATTTACTGCTCAATGGTAAATGGAATCTCCCTCTGCTAAGCTCTCTATTTGGTGAATGTCTAGTGTCACAAATTTGCTCTATTTATATGCCTGCAATGCCCTGTGATGACCAATGGATATGGGTGTATGATACTCATGGTATACCTCATGCTAAAAATGTTTATAGATTCCTATCTGCCCCGGCCCCTCACACGACTGACAGTTGGCATGGTTGGAGAACCATTTGGAACATCTCCATTCCCCCTAAAATCAAACACTTTATTTGGAAACTTGCTCATGGCAGATTACCTACTAAGGGCTGGATGTTCAAACTAAATCCTACATTGGATCCCTCATGCACCTTGTGTGGTCTTGCTTTTGAATCCGTAAATCATCTCTTCTTTAATTGCTCAGTCAGTTCTCAGTTATGGTCCATCTTCCAACAATCTTTGAATTGTACCTTCTTATATCAAAACACTTTGGGACCAAGGGGAATGGTGCAAGGAAGGAGAACTCCTGACATCATCTTCTAGGAAAACCTTTCAAACTTTGTTTGCATTCTGTCTATGGGGGTTATGGATGAGAAATGACATATTCTTCAACTCCAGGCCAATGTTGATCATATCTGTGTGGCAAAGGGCCCTCGCTGGTAGTAAGGAATATGAGGAATTCCACTGCCCTGAGGGCCACACCCCAAGAGACCTTGAGAGGTCTCGATGGGAGCCCCCTCCCCTAAACTGGTTCAAGTTGAACATAGATGTGTCCTTTACAAGACATGGGCAAAAGGGGGTGCAGGCTATATTCTCATATCTTCTAATGGTGTGTTTGTGGCTGCAAGAGCTCTTCATAGGCATCTCTCTTTAGTGATAGAGGCTGAAGCTTGGGGGTTAAAGTGCGGCCTACAAAGATGTCAACAGAAAGGATGCAGACAAATTAAAGTAGAATGTGACTCCCTGATCGAAGTTGTCAACAAGGAGTCACCTTGTCCATGGCACATAAAGAATATTCTGCTTGACATATGACAGTGCGAGACGAGGCAGCACACCTTTTGGCTGTGTTGTTAACGCGCCATATGGCGCGACGCGAGAGCACGATAGTGTGTTATCGCGTTGGACCGTCCGCACTTCGCAGAGGCGCAGACGACAGACTCCTTGAGTCCCCGGGCACTCCGCATTCCGCACACGGTCACAGACTCACGTCTCACGATGATTTGAAAATTTTTTTTTTTCCCTATAAAAACCATCCCACCAGACCTTTCTTCGTCCAAACAATTCACATTCTCTCGTTCTCTCAATCTCCTCTCCATTGTGACATTCTCTCCTTGCAGACTTTCTAGTTGCTTCTCCCTCTTCAATTTTCTCATTTTTTTTTGAACTTTTTGAAATCACGTATGCTTATCGAGAATGTAATAGGGCAGCTGACTACTTAGCCAACTATGGCAGACTGGCATATTTTGATTTTTTGTGGGAGGATACATCACCTCAGGGCCTCCTAAGAATATTGTACGAGGACAATATTAGCTTTTTTGGCAATAGAGTATAAGTAATTTTTCTTTAAAAAAAAACCTCACATTGCATCGTAGGTGAACCTAAGAATTCATACTAGGGAGAAGTACACATGACAACACCATAGTAGCACAAGAAGCTCTACGCACTATGCGAATGCCAAAGAAGCATGGCCAAGTGTTTTAATTCCCTATCGTGGGAGTTCATCAGAGACACCTTAGACGGACTTGCTCTCCCTAGAAATCTTGTGGCAACTGTGATGTCTTTTGTCACTAATAGGGATATGGAATGGTGAGATCACCGAATTGTGTCGTATGGAGAAAGGCATGCGTCAGGGATGTCTGATGTCCCATACCTATTGTCTTATGGGTTGAGTGATCAAGACATTTAATTCAAGAACATTTAAAACACAAGTATGACAACCCTGATGCCCATGTTCCAAACTTTTAGCTACGGAATAACACGTGTGATGCTCGGTCTTAAGCAAGACAGAGACTTGAATGGAGCATCAGCTTGGGACAAACTAATTCGCCTTTTGGAAATACCCCTTTTTATCCACTGAAACGACCTTGGGCAGAGAACAGATGAACGTCGTGGAAAAAAAATCATTAACCGTGACCATCTTTTTTGGGCTGCAACTCTTGACTCGATAACTAGCAAGTAGATTAGATTTTAGCCCATCATGTACCCATTATGAAGGGGGTCAACTAACACAAATACATAGATCTTGTTCAGATGACATAAGTGGACATTGCCATTTAAGTACATAAAGACTTGTGGTAGATGGCCGAAGTCGAAACAATATCTTGAAACTCCCAGGTTTCACAACGAGAAGAAACATAGAAAATTAAAATGTTTACATCCACACACAGAGTAGGAACATATCAAAACAAGTTATTAGTTGTATCTTATGAACGAGAGGAAGAGGATGCACTTCCAGTTGATCTAAAACCATCTGCTTGTTCAACAAGAGTTGATGGTGGAACATATATTTTAGCTTTTCTAAGAATTTCAGCAACAACCCAGTTCTTTCTTTTGCTCAATGGCCTTGAAGGATCCAACCTAACCTGAAAAAAAAATGTAACGAAAGTTTGCATAAATTCTACAGCTTACGAAAGAAAATCTTAGCAGAAAAATCCTTTTGATGAACACACATGCAGGATGCGCATCAGCTTCACATTAGGTTACAATAAGTCTTTAAGCCTTCCTTGTACTCTTGGGGCATATTATAAAAGGCTCCTGAAACAACTTTTCGTGCTTATGCATGTGAAATGAAAGTATCAGATGATGGAGGTAATGATATTAGCTTGAAGTCAACTTGAGCAGAAAGTACCATTTCTAGCTCAACAAGTTTATTGACCCGATTTCAGAAATTTATTCCATGTTCATATTGCACAACTTGGTCCTATATTATTTATTGGTGAATGACCCCTCACAAGAAAGTGTTGGGTCCTGCTTATGCAAGTCCATGTAGCAATGCTCTCCAACAATTACAAAAGAATTCCTGCCAACTCCCACAAATAGAATGCTAAGCTTGAATACAATTTAAAGAATCACCTCATATTTCATTTTATGCGAACTCACTCCTTCAAGGTATGTTCTTGCTAAGATCATCAAGGATAGCACTGTAAAGCAGGTTTCATAGTCATCATTTCCTTTCTCAAACAAGCAAGTTTCAGCACACATAAGATGTATGCTCATCTACTAATTATGAGCGTCGAACTTGTGCAGAGTCATATCTGGCGTACCTCACTAGAGGCTTCCTGTGTGTCACAGATGATAGCCATGTTTGAGAGTCTCATATCAAACCATGCAAGACACTATTGCTGTATTATCAAACTTTCAAATGCAGCCTTTTATGTCTCTATTAACTTACAGAAAAACAATTATATGATAGCTGAGTGCGGAAGTTATCTGTTAAAACACAAATGATTGTGAGCTCAGCATTAACCAATTTCTACTAAAAAGGCCTCGTGCATAATGCAAACAACAACCGATATTGACCTCCCAAAAGAATACCCTGATATCAAGTGCATGATCTAGAAAAAACAAAAAATTGCATTATGATAATAATCAATACCAATGCAGCAACATTATCAATATCAAATGAAACAAAAGTTGATAAGTAAAGGACTATTTGTAATTTCTTCCTAAGATTGAGCTATCAAACAATAAATTGATAATAAGAGACTAGACAAGATAAATGATAAAATACAATGAACGCTGTCAGCTATTACATATACTAGTCACAGTGTAAATGGGCTTAATTTGCTAGTCATTTCCAAAACATGAGATAACCAAATCTACTTGACATGTACAAATACACAAATAAGTATTACAATCAAAACAATTTCACAAATAAGAACTATGCCCTAAAAATGTTTAAAAAAATGGACTTGGTTCTTTTTCCATTCCCGTACATTTTATTCAATTAATATCCACCCATATGTTTTGAGCAAGTAGTGTGTTTCACTTCTTGGTTCTCACATTGTTCCGATTGGATTCAATACTATGATGGCAATGGCATTAATTCCACTGCATCAATTGGGGATTCAACACTAAGATGGCAATGTCATTGATTCAGACCGTATCAATTGGTTTCTTTTAAGCAATGAATTGTTTTCCCGTGGTTAATTCTTTAGCCCATTTCATCATACAGTAACGCGAACGTGGCAGAAATTTCTGTAGCTTCTAAGATAAGATAAGTCCAACAATACGGGAGCAGCACTTACGCGGTCGCCAATGTTGCAGGCGTCGGCCTCGTCGTGAGCCATGAACTTGCTGGTGCGCTTGACGTAGCGGTTGTAGAGCTTGTGGTGGAACAGCCGGTCCACCGCGACGACCACCGACTTCTGCATCTTGTTCGACACCACGATCCCCACGACGGACTTCATCCTTGGTATCCTCTTCCTCCTCCCCTTGTGCTCCTGTTACCGGCGGCGGCGGCGCGTTTTGTTCTTCTCCGCCGGGCGGTCGATCTCAGAGGTTTAAGTGTTACGGTTCAGGCTTTTAGAAGGCCTTTGGAAGGTTTAGAAATGCAATCGACCTCGGGCTGATGGGTTTGAGAAGGTTCTGATAGGCCCAAAGCCCAACACAGATTTGAGTCGATCCAAGTGTTTTAGATTTACGAATTGAATAATAATAATAATAATAATAATAATAATAATAATAATAATAATAATAATAATAATAATAA
>LTAE01000806.1:17500-71163 GCA_001647135.1 Pontederia paniculata
TCTCTCTCTCTCTCTCTCTCTCTCTCTCTCTCTCTCTCTCTCTCTCTCTCTCACACACACACACACACACACACACAATTTACTTTGTAATCCATTAAGCAGACTGAAATAAGGCCAAATGGCCAATACATTTTTTCTTTTCTGAAAGAACATAAATAATCTTTATAAAACTTCTCATACCTCAGTATTGCATCCTGGACCCCAAGATAAGACATCATTTGAAAGAACCATGAATATTTGACTTGCAATAGCAGGGAATATCTCCTCCATTATAGGCCTCACCGATGTGGTAAATTTGCAAATTAGTTTATTGACTAAGACAAGAAAATCCATCAGATCTTTTGGCTGCAGTACAAGCGATAAAAAGTCAAAAGAAAGAACTTATTCTGACATTAAACAACCAAAAATCTCAAGTCTTTATGTAAGACTCTCAGGAAGGAACAAAAATAAGTCTTTTCATGCAACAAAACAGTTGGAACCAAGAAGCAATCATAATATCAGAATATTAAATCAAATAGTAGTCTTAAGAACAAACAAAAGGACAATCCAACATAACCTTTTTTTATAGGAAAGAAAGCACATTATCTTTTGAGAAAAAACACAAATTTTCATCCACGAAACCATTAGCATATGGGAGAAATGACTAATTAAATGCCTTGTAAAGAACACACAACTATGTCTACACGATAAGCCTGCAGAAGGAAGAGAAAATCGACCGAGCTTTAGAGGAAGGTGAACTGAAACTTAAGCAGTGCAAACCATCAACATTGTGCCAATTAAGAATCCAAGGAAAGTTAATTTGGCATGTTGCAGGAAACCACCTAGCTTCCTCCAAGCACTTATCTCACGGTATAAGTAAGTTGGAATGTGCATGTAGCCGAAGAAGTTTCCTTTATAAAAACATTGCTATCTCTTTGGAAGCAATTTCTTCTGCATCCGTTGACTCCTTAAATTCAAATTAGATTCTAAATCCAAATATTATCTTCCTATATTTGAAGGAACAACTTTCTTATCTATCAAGGATCTTCACCTTTGAGCCATAAATAAAGTCAAGTGACCATAGAAGGTATTAAACCAGCAAGAGGAGGCAGGAAAATTGAAGAAAAGCACCAAAAAGGAAAAGCATGTTACATTGTCTTGGAGCATCAATTTCTTTTCGTTATTTCTTCATGGTATCTCCTGGAATAGATACATTTCCAGTTTAAATTATTGACCTTGTATTTGAAGTCGCCTAACGTTGTGAGTGCCATCAGGCATCACCCACCTCCCTCTTTGTCAATACAATCATACTATTTCCAATCTCAAACTTCAACGATTTGTTTAGTTCCGCATGGAAATACCCGCACGAGGTAATGGAGAAACTCTATCAACTACCCCATTTGTTCTAAGAAATGATGATTTGTCATGATAGTGGATGTCAATGAACCTTTAGACATCATATAGAAGTAAATGACGTGGTCGACACAAAAAAAAAACTAAATGGATTTCTGAGACTAAATTTAAGCATGTGCATATAAGTAGATTTTCAGCCTATCACTCTCAATTGTATTCTCTCTCACAAAATTGTATAAAACACACTCATCTTAATAGCTCTTCGAAAAAGGCTAAACATCTTAATAGAGTTAAAATTCAGTTTTCTGCAAGCAAGTAGCATTAAATCAACGCAACCATTTCTTCAAAATTATCAATTTAACCAAAAGAAAATAATTTTTTTTAGTGAATACAGTGGGAAGCAAAACTTGTTACTAGCTAGGCCTTTGTATGAGGATTGGTATGCTAGTGTTTCTATGATTAAATTTCATAGAATTAACAAGTTCCAACAAGCCAAATTCTGCGGTAGAGAAAGCTGGATTGCAGAGATAAAAACCAAGAGAAAAGGAAACCCAAGACCAATGAATTTATAGTTAAAGCAAAGTTGAATAATAAAACATGAATGAATTGAAAAATACAAAAGAAAAGGTACCTCACTTTCCATAAGTAAATGCTTCAAAGCCACTGGAAGGCAAGGAAATATGGACACACCCAACATATCAATCATCCGATGAATAAATGATGTTATCTGCAGTGCACATTCTGCCCAGTTATTATGTAAGTCCAAAATCATGTACTCTCATGGTCCCATATGTTATCAGAAGAAAATGAAGTATCATAAATAAATTCAAATTACAACCTTATTCCGCAGAGATTTGATGTTTGGAAAAAAGATAAGAGGTTGCATAACGATATCCAATGTCTGCAAGACGTAAACTAAAAAAGTAAGAACAATAAAAAAGACATCCACTTTTTTAAAAGGCTAGGAAGACCTCCATAATAGATAACGTAATTTAGCAAATCAGTAAGCAGTCAATATCCAGAAGTTCTTTATTTTTTTTCAAGAGTATCCACCGTCCAGAAGTATGAGTTAACATTATTAACAAGATTGAGAACAACTGTAATAGCATTTTTTTTATGAAGGAAATGAACTGTAATAGAAAACTTGCCTGCTTAAACATAACACCAACTGCAGGACGGCTACTGGTGGCAAGCTTCTCATTAAAACCCTGTTGAACCCAAAAATTTATCTTGAGGGGGCATTGAACCCACAAAATAAAAAGCAAAAGAAGAGTATTTTACATTTATGTTAATAACATGCATTTTTTTCTCAACAACTAAATAAAAAAGTAGAGTTCAGATGAATGAAAAGACATCATCTAAGATACTCATATTTAAATATATGCAATATAAGTTTGTATTGAAAAAAGTATCTAAAAGAACCAAAAAAAATCAAATTAAAAATAAGGATGGAAAAACACCTTGCTAAGAGCATTCAATGCCATAATAATCTGCTGCAGCGTCATAACTTTCGGTGAGTATTCTTCTAGCCCACAAGTTTTGGAATCTAAAAGTAATTCCTCCAGCTAGATGTTTTCATCAAGATCATGAAAATTGAAGACAGAAAAAAATTAACAGAGTGATGATCAAGATAAATGGAGATGAGAGGAAAGAAAAAGGACAACTCCTTCTACCTGTCGACAAAGAGGCTTCAGTAATGCCTCCAAATACTCAGATTGCTTCTTTGGTGTGACATCTTCCATGCCAATCAGCAAACCAATGGCCTGCCATCTCAAATGGAAAGATTATGAAGCCCTACATCAAGCAAAGCGGCTAAATGCAGCAATTACTACAAATCAGGAAATAATACCTCAAATGTCTGGCTTCCATCTTCAGAACCAGAGGTTTTGAGATCTTTCATACTCCATTCCATAGTTGTAAACTGAGCTACTGTGTCTTGTAGACTCTGTCAAGACATTAGTATTTAAGGAGCAGCACCACTTGAAAACAGAATGAACCATATATTGTGGAAAAGAAAAGCTTACTTGCAGAATCCTATCTAGGTAAGGAAGAAACAGGGCTTTTAATAGCTTGACAGCTCTCATAAAAAGATAACTAGCTCGTCGGCTCACATTCAAATTTGGATGGTGTATCCCCCTCTGATCTAGGAACACAGTCAATACATGAGGAACATACTGAGGGTTGTGCTGAATAAACTTCATGTATCTTGTGATTGTCTCCAAGTAAACAAGTGCCACCACCCGATGTGAATGGCAAGAGAACCGAGCTGATAGAAGCATTGGAACCAACTCCTTCACCAGCCCACTTCCAGTTCTCATTGATTCTTCACTCACAGTCTCACCCAACCGATAAAACAAAGTAAGCAGGGCTTCTACATCCTCGACACTGACTTCCGAAGAGGACAGAGCACCAACCAACAGATCTTTAATGAATAATTCAACAACTTGCTGTGCAACCCGGCAAATACTGCGAAAGAGGCTCAGTAAATCCTTCCTCCGTTCACACATTTCGTCCTCCTCCTCTTTACCAATCTTGTCTGGGATATCAAGATTGCTTCTATAGGTGGGATCATAACTTATTTGAATTCGGACTACTTCTAGAATCCGAGCCAAGTACATTGCCTGTTTCTGTGACGGTGACTTCAATGTAGCTACATAATCAGACAGAAACTCGACCACATTGCCAGATTCTACTTCGTCAGACTCCTGAATCATGTTGAGCACCCATGGCAAGGAATCCTCAAGCACCTCCAGAGGGCAGGAACCATCCACATTCCCTGAACCCAACTTCTTGTAGCATTCCAATGCCTCCACGGCATAGCCAGTGACTAAAGATGGGACTCTCAGTATCAATTCGGTGTTGCTAAACACTCCGCCCATGGGGAGGCTCCGCAGGAGTGCAAACTTCTGACGGGGTTCCATCTTCTTAGAGATGACTGCTAGGAGACAACCTGCAGCTGCGGCACGCAGCTGCTCAGTGGAGGCAGCGGAACATAAAAGATCGAAGAAGAGAGGGACAAACGCGTCATTGGCAACAAGACCGATGTCAATCCAGGAGACATAACGGCGCATGGTCTCGAGGACAACAGCAGCGAGGGATGGGTCCGTGGAACGGTAGAGAGAGGCGGCGTCGAACCAGTGGCGAGCGATCTGGGGGATGCACTGGATGCGCATGGCGTCCTTGACGCGGGTGGCCGCAGCCGCCTCCTCGGGGGAGCGGGGATAGTCGAGGCTGAGGAGATCATCGTCCAGCGCGACCAGGACGCGGGAGAACATGTCGACGGAAGCCGGGTCTGCAGTCGGGAGCTCTGGGACCAAGCGGAGGAAAGGTTCCGGCCAGGCGGAGGGGTACTCGATGCGGATAAGGGCGGCGAGGGCCTGGGCGAGTTTATTCTTCAGGAAAGGAGGGGCGGCGGCGGCGGCCACGTCGGAGGCGGTGAGCGAGAGGAGGGCGGAGCGGAGGAGCGGGAGGTCGGAGGGGGGAATGGAGGGGTAGCGGAGGAGGAGAGCGTCGTGGATGGTCTGGAGGCACCAGAAGCGGACAGGAAGGAGCGGGGAGCAGTGAAGGCGGTCGAGGCAGAGGCGGAGGAGGGCGGAGGGGTCGGCGGAGGAGCGGGCGCGGTCACAGAAGGCGATCGCCTGAGCGCGGAGGGAAGGGTCAGGGCCCGCGGCGCCGGCAACGCCGGGGTCGTAGGCGAGGAGGATCGCCTTCTCGAGGTCGTCCATTGGAGGGCGGCCGGCCGTCGCCGCGCGGCGGTGCTGGAAACCCTAGCGAGCGTTTTGATCGGATTGGAGTCGGCGGATCGGAAGGGGTTTGGTTTGAAGTATGCGGCGATCGTGTTTGGTTTCGGCGGATAAGATTCTTTTTTTTTTCTTCGTCTTCGGCGTTCGTTTAGTAGCAACAGCAGCAGGAGGAGGAGGAGGTGGAGGAGACGCAGAGTTAGAACTGTGCGGGAAAGAAAAGAGAGGTCTGGTGACGGCGGTGGTTTTATATGTAAAGACTCACACATTTCTTTTATATATTATTTCAT
This sequence comes from Pontederia paniculata, assembly GCA_001647135.1. Lineage (NCBI taxonomy): Eukaryota > Viridiplantae > Streptophyta > Magnoliopsida > Commelinales > Pontederiaceae > Pontederia > Pontederia paniculata. The sequence continues at coordinate 22,863 of LTAE01000806.1, forward strand.
TTTTATATAGACAGATTTTTATGAAACGGCCTAGAATTCCTCAAATTGGATAAATATTAATTGAGAAATTGGCTTTCTTTATAAGACAAGATTTTAAGAACTTCCTTTTTTCAAATGAATATTTATTTTCTCTTTCTAATATTTTTTCTATTTAACTAGTTTTCTCTTATATTTAAAATCATCTATCTATCATCAAAGTAAAAAAAAAATTCTAAAAAGTTATTTCATTAGAACTTATTTTTATCAAACAAAATGTTCACAATCGCTAACTTTTTCTTTTACAAATTGAAATTTTATACTCGCATTATCCTTATGAACAGATTATAACTGAATTCATGAATTTGCAGCATCCATTTGATATAATATGATTTTATTTGGCATCTATTATGATTTAAATAGTTAACGACGAAGAACGATGAGCAAATAGTAAATAGCAAGTTAATAATTAAATTTTAAAAAAATATTTAACAAATTTATGATTTGAATCAAATAATTAAAATAATATAAATAAATATTAAATAGTTTAAATTATTATATATATACTAAATTAAATAACTAATTTTTGTTTTAACTATTTTAATATTAATAAATAATAATAAAATAAATAATTAACAGAACAATTTATATATTAATAAAAATAAGAATAATAATAGATAATATTATAATAATAATAATAATAATAATAATAATAATAATAATAATAATAATAATAATAATAATAAAGTGTTCTAAATACATCATATAAATAAATATTAACAATAAACTAATTTGGCGGTTATCTAAAAATAAATTTTAAAATATTAAGATTTAATTTATTATCATATTATTAATTATAATTATTAAATATATTAAATAATATATTAACTTAATTAATACATTATACACTATTTTAAAGACATATGAAACATGACCTATAATAAAACGAACTTCATAATAGAAGTCATCTCATTTCTCTTTTATTCATATCATTAAAATAAAATCTTATCAAAAGATAATTCTAAAGAAAATGACATGATAACAAGAAAATAATTATTATTATATTATTATATAATACAAAATAAATTTAAAAGCAAAATGAATAAATAATATAATAAATAGCTAGATATTGAGCATCAAGTTTGCCTCGCTTAAGAGTGAAAGGCTACGATGATTTCTTGAAGACAAAAAGGATCGAACCTAGTGGACTTCTGGTTTTTTTCGAGTCGTCGTCATAATTTGAAACACTTGTTATTTAAAGTTATTATATTAACAATTTTAAAAATATAACTACGAAATTAAAACTAAACTCAATTTTAATTTTGTGATTCAACTATAAAAAAAATATTTCATCACAATCGTAATTTGACATTCAATTACACCAAAATAATTTATGATAGTATTACTCAAGATAACTATACTAAAAGGGGCGGGGAGTGTGTAGCGCTTTAAATATAGTGCGTGTAGCGTAATAAAAAGTAACGATATTTTTTGTAAAAGAAAAGATGAACATTATTTATTTGTATAGAAAATGTCGTTACTTTCTGCTATACATTCCTAATTATAATCAATCTAATTTGGTAGATAAAAAAACAACTGTTATGTTAACTAGATAAAAAAATAATTTAATTTTGTAGTAATAATCAAGCTAATTTTGAGCATAATTTAAAAGATAAAATCTGAAAATATTATTAGAAAAACGAATGATATTTTATTTAAATTAAAATTTGATAAATATTTTTTTTTTAAATTTGTTTGAATTGGATTCCTCGACTACGATATAACAATTGAATTGGTCTTTACAGACGCATCGTAAAGTTGAGTTATTGTTTTCAGATATTTTATTCTTACATGGTCTCTTTCTTTCTCTCTATGATTTTTTTTTATTCTTCTTTTCTCTCACATTGATATTTGTTTATAACCTCCTATATTGACTCATTGAAGTTTATTATCAGGTCCTATATTAATTCTTAATGTCTCGCATCTCTAATTTTTTTATCAGCATTAATAAGATATTTATTGTCTTATTTGAAATTATTTGATAAAATTATTGTAGTAGTGTGCATTTGAATCATTGGATGTAATAAATAATGCATGAAATGTGATACCCGGATACGTTAACTCGCATCTCGGATTCAATAAGTAGGAAAGACACTATAAATATAGTTTAGAGGTTTGAGCCACAAATTTTTATTATTATTCAGAATTTCTGTGACCGGCTCTAGATAAGACAGATTCCTACTCTTCTATCCCTTGTTCATGTTTGTTCTTCGATTTTTCTCTCATTCCGCATATTTTGTTCGACATAGGAAAGGAAGTTATTTTTCGACGGATTTTTTGTACATAAAATAATATATTAACTATGTATGTTTTCGAAGAATCTTCTTAAACATAAAAATAATTTTTTTTATGTACGACCGAAATTATAAGGAATCAATGTTTATTAAAGTAGCAATGTTATTCTCTTGCATGATTTATTAGATCGGTCCTTACAAAAATTTAATTGAGATTAATTTTTTATATATGAAATTTCTATGAAACGGGGCATTAAATCTATTCATGAAATATTTTATATTTGAACGTGATTTCAGTAAACTCTTAATTTAATAAGTTTGGAATCAATTAAATAGATATTCATGATTATACTATTATTGTTTTTTTATATAATATTAATTTAATTGATGTGAGGGCGGCATTAGCGCCAGGTGCACCATGCAGGTGCAGGTGGTAGCCGCACTTGCACTTGGCGCCCGGCGCACCGGCAAGACAATGGCAGCAGCGTCTGCACCTTAGCGCTTGGCGCCATGCAGGTGCTGGCACACCTACATGAAGGCGGGCGCTGCTGCCATTGGCAGCAGTACCTGAACTTAGCGCCATGTTGCATGAAGGCGACAAATGCTACAACACCTGAGCTTGGCGCACCTCCATGACGGCAAGTGCTACTGCCATTGGCAGCAACTCCTGGCATACTGAAGCATGCGATGAGCGATGCAATCAGGCGGCACAAGCGGAATGTGTGGGTGTACCAAAATTTTTCGAGCACTTTGCATCAAGACTTTTTATAGATTTGCTAATAGAATAACTTAAGGATCATGTTGAGGTAAGGGTGCAAGCTTAATAACACAAGTAGAACGTCGACCATTGCTTGGAGCCGCGGTGTTAATTATATAGGGCGGGTAGTGTGACTACTATCTTATTCTTATTGTTCAACTAGGTCCTGTTGTTCAACGAAGAGAATTCACGTGCATCCTCCCCTTTTAGGGCATTGGCTATGGTTAGTGCACCACCACTGGCAGTTGGCATACCTGAAAGACTCATGAGCAATTAATTAAATTATCCCAAAGTCATCTGAACATATTAATGGGATAAGATCTAAGATTGTCAAAGTGATTCATATTAAAGTACTTACACTAATACAGTGATATTGTATCTTGTTTATGCCATGATGTTGTTTCAGGGCAAAGGTATATCCTGATGTTGTTCCAGGATATGGTTTACTTTAGATATATTTTGATATTGTTCCACGACATGAGATACAATCTTGATGCTATTCTAAGATATTATTATTCCACTGATGTTGTTCTAGGGTAGATGTATTCCTGATATTGTTCCAAGATAAATATAACTTTCATGATATTGTTTCCAGGGTAGATGGTAGGTATGAACTCCTGATGTTGTCTCAGGAAGTATGACTTTACCTTGCAGCAGGCTTAGATTTTGTTGTCTATCATTGTGACTATTGTTATAATATGAAAAGCCTGATTAAATGTCATCTTAATATCCATCTTCATGTTGATATCTATTTATTTATTTTATGTATTTGTTGTCTTACATACTGAGTGTTTTATGCTCATGAACTATTGTTTCTCCTGTGTTGAATCTCACGAGTAACTAGGTTGTGGTGGATTCCTGATGCTGGTGGTGTGCGATGACTGAAGCTCGTGGTGAATTCTGTCTGCACATAGATATCTTTGGAGTCTGCTTTATCATTAGATCTCTCTATTTTGAATAATTGAGTTGTATGGTCATCTGCCAAGATATTGAACTCCTTATTGTTGATAGACATGTAGACTCCCAATTTATTCACCTTCCGCATTTTTATCCATTGAACCTTTTAGTCATCTCAGTCTTGTTTCATTTTTCATATTTACTCCGTAAATTTTTTATTAACTAGTCAAAGTGTCAAAGACTAAGTCAAAGTAGTGTCCCTAGGTCCACATCTTGGCCACGTGGCGGGGTATGGATTTGGGAGCGTTACATGAAATCATAAAACTCAAATGTACAGAACTCGAAGAATAAAACTGTAATGCCACGATATGTGTACGATTTAATATCCGACATATATGCATGAGGTGATTCTCAAGATGCTACGAAAAATAAAACTCGACTTAACTGATGACTTGTAGTCAATACATAATACAAAATATGGAAGATGAGAACAAAGATCAACAAAAAAGACTTATAAGATCAAGACATGAACCCAAATCATAAGAAGACTTCAAACATAATTAATAGATGATATAACTCACAAATTTGACATTATACATAAACATAAACTGTCCATAAGGGTCACTTGATGCATGAACAAGCTCACATAATCATGTTATGATGCCATACTTAGGTTTTAGCAACATACACAAAAAACGACAGAGACTTGAATATAACTTGTTTTTTTAGCAACATAAACAAAAGATGGCATAGACTTGAATATGAGAAAGACCATAAATCATCCATGTGCATTGTCATGAGATGCATTATCAATAATCTTCATTATTCTTTCACCTAAAAGATTACTAAGCATGATACATTAATTTTGTAAGAATATGTAAAGCTCAAAGTAGGAATGAATTATTTCCTTCCTATATGTCATAATCTATATCTCAAAATTCAATTCAAGTAATTTATTGAAACAATAATACAAATTTTAAAAAAAATTATCAAAAGGATATTTTAAAAAGATGTTAACGGTCTTGCCTCGCTCATTCATTAAGGTTGGATAAGCTTAAAATCTTATTAGATGGTTCGATAGTAGCCCATTAAATTAATGGGCTGTCGGTCCGCTCAATTTTCGAACAAAATCCTATTGCCCTAATCTAATAGGAGCTCGTTCGCTCGTTAAACACCACTACTTAGTTCTGATTGACTAAGCACTTCCTTCATATGGTCGAAGCAAAGCTTGACTAGTGATTCGACTGGTGCCTATACTATGAACGTGGCACCCAACTAATCACTTGGGAGATCAAGGTTGGATCGACCGACACTTCCTCGATAGTCAAATCATTCTCAAACAATTGAGGTCATCTTGACTAGTGGGTCGATCGGCCATAAGAAAACTCTTAAAAAAATTATTCTAAAAATTTCTCCTAAGTTCTCACGTACATTTAAATTCATGTCTAACATAATTGCTTTCATAAATTTTGTAACATAATAAAAAGGAGTAATGGCAATACATAACTAGCATCAAGCTATAACAACATTCATGAAACATCCGATGGCCTAGCATTAAAAGTAACCTCATTCAAATTCTTATGCCTTATTTAGCACAATTGACACAATTGTAATATAAAACATTATGTGAAGAAGATAATCCTCTTTACATATCTTGTTATAGTCTTTCCTTAATTCCTTTTATTTCCTCTCGAGCTTCTTCTCCTTTCTTCTCCAGCAACCACTTCCCATTTTCCTTTGTTCAACAAAAAAGTGATGGCTATTTGTGAATTTTCTAGGATGGAATTTGGGATCCAATGGTAAGGGGCTTTTATGTGGGAAGAGTGGGGCTCTCATTCTTATTTTGTTGTGGGTGTTACAAGAATACTCATGAAAGTTTCCTCACAAAGAAGCTTCGTATTTGAATATTCTTTCATAAACTACATGATTTAGAGTTCGAGGGTAACATAGTTAAAAAAATTAAAATAATTATATTTGAAGGTGTGGTTGCATTTATACACTTGACTTCTGAAATGAAGAAAGGTTTGAATACAATTTTCACATTTTCATGTTTTTATTTATCTTTACTTGATCAAAGTCCATATTCCCCTTCATAAATGTTTTGGACTTCATCAAAATATATGCATTATAATATAATATTTTAAAAAGAAAATAAGTTGAATTTTTTTTTAAGAGGATGGAAAGAGGAAGTAAAAGAATCAATGAAAAATGTTTGAAAAATATGTAATAATAGATATTTTGATAATGGTAATTGGAATTTGTTAAACAAATGACATCATTATTCTAGTGATTCCTTCTTCATGAAAATATATAGAAGTGCAAATTGAAAAGAGGAGGAAATATGGGAAACATGAAGGATTGAATAGATATTTAAAAAAAAACATATAAACATATTTCTATCATATTTATCTATTTCTATTGTTATTTTTTGTGTTTATTTTGCATGTTCATAGTTACAACACAATAAAATAGGTTTTAAGCTGAATATGAGCATATGTGAAGATGAGTAGGGGTGTTCTCCTGATCATCCGAACCGACCCAAATTGAATGGGTCGGTTCAATTTTCTGGTCGGATCCAACCCGACCTTGATCAGGTCGGATACGAGTTGAAAATTTTTAACACAAATGAACTCGACCCAACCCGATGACCCAATTTTTTTTAAAATTAAACTGATTTTAGGTTAATTTAAATTTAATTTAAAATTTAAATTTTAAAATTTATCATAATAAACTATTAAAAAAATTATGATATGCTTTCAAATGAATACTAAATTGTTGATAATATCTTGAATATTAACTCAGTGATAAACCCATATGACCCCCATGTGCATCACAATCGTTCGAATAGTTGGGGGCGACGAAGCTGCCCATCCCATACGAAACTCTCTGGGTTTGGGTTATTCTATATCTTGTATCATCTACTATTTTTCTACATCAAAGAAAGAACTCTAGTCGCCCCCCGAGGACGTAGCATAGTTAAGGTTGAACATCGTAAATCTATGTATCTTTTTTTGTATGTAATTTCTTTCTTTCGTCTGTTTCTCATAACATAAATATAATGATTCATATTAAATACTAAAAATAAATTAAAAATGAACAAAAAGATGAAAAAAATAAAAAAAATGGTCAGGTCTAGATCTAACCCGACTTTGGACGGGTCGATTTGGATCGGGTCGAGTGCCAAAAATGGCTCCAAACCGACCCGACCAAAGTTGGTTGGGTCAGTTCGAGTTTGGGTTCAGGTTTGGGTTCGTGTCGGGTTCAACCCGACCCATAAACACCCCTAAAGATTAGACTTGATAGAAGATGAACAAATAATTTAAAATTCAATATATATCTTTGAAGCTAATAATGATATAGACATTTTACTCCAATTTGATAAGTAAATAATTGCTCCATAATTCACATGAGTCATTATGAAAATTTCTTGTGTTTTTTAGAATCCATCGAAGATATATAGATCCATAATATAAAAAAAATAAGTTTTGAGTGTAGAATAAAATTTGAAAATCAAAAAAGAAAAAAAATCATTTTCTTATGATTCATTAAGAAATCAAGCATTAATTATCAAAAACATTGTTTTTGGGTGAGAATGAATAAAAGAAGGCTTCTCTTAATTGTTTCACTAAAAATAGTTAAACATCAATTTATTCCTTAACCTCGTGTGGTATTATGATTCGTGATAGGATTGTCACGACCGTGATTATAACTTTTCTACAAGAAGTTCACGAGCGTGACTTACCACTTCATGGGCATGGATGAAACATCGATATTCCCTCTTTCAACCTACACGTGCATGACCGTCGGTCTCACGATCATGATTGCCGATCTCATGGGTGTGACTTTTGGTCTCACGATCATGACTGAGCACCATCCACCTTTCTTCATCATCACGGGGCATAACTGCACGTTCACGAATGCGTTTGTAGCATCATCTGTCTCTTTGCATCTTCATGACCCGTGACCACACGCTTCACGGTCGTGACTGAGTATACCATTTCTCCATCTTCACTTCACACCCCATGATGGTTCTCTCACGGTCGTGATTGATTACTCCCTTTCTTCGTTTGGACCTCAGGGCTCATGACAGACCCATCATGGTCATGATCGGGGTCGAATCATGCCCTCATGACACGTGAAATTCTAATTCACGACAGTGACAAGACCTTGTTCACTTCAGGATTTCGTTTTTTTCATTTTATCACATAGATTTAATCGGGGTTTCGTAGGGATCACAACTTTGTAACGATAGCCATAATTAGTTCTAATTAGATCAATGATCTATTCTAGATTATCTATTACTAGGAGCATAACTAGGGGAATTCATCTATCCACATAATTTATAACTTTTAATCTATAAGTTATACCAATGTCTATTTCTACAATTCTCTTATTCAATCATGCACATATGCAATATCCTAAGGTTAATTCTCGAATTACATAACTTAATTTTAGGTGATCTATCTTCTTCTTTCTCGTTCGTGTTCGATCTCCTCGTTCCCCTCCCATGATAGATCTTTTTCACGTTCTCCTTTGCACTTGGAGAGAAAAGAATAGAGAAGAGAGAGCCTCTACATGACGGCTATGGTTTTTGAAGGAGAGAATAATAACTGTGAAGTTTTTCTCTGTCCTAAGGGTCTGTTTTTAGGAGTTTTAAACTAATTCAAACTCTATTATTTAAATTTAGTCTCAAATAAAACTAATAAATATCATTATTTATTTATTCCTTATTTTAAATAAAATTCATGTTGGGCCGAGTGTTACATAATAATCTTTTTAAAAATAAATTCATCCTCAAATTCAGTCATATCATCTATCTATTAGTGATCCTTCTCTAGCCTATCTCAAACTTAATAATCTTATTAGTTATCACATGTTTCAGTGGGACTTGTGGTTTCCTAGAACTTGATTGTTCTGATCTTCACTTTGCACTGCCTCTTGCTCATGCAGAATATGCTCCTATCGATTAGCGATACGTCTTGGAGCCATCTATATCTACAATAAGAGCATAAAAATATAAACTTCTCCTTAACTCTTTTCCGATAACCTCCTTAGGACTCGGCCTATGATTTATTTGATGGTACAATGATTATTTGTGATGCTTGTACATGAACTCTACTTACTTAAAGAAAACTAAGAAGTGTTTCTCATCGGACTTTGATACCTAACTGTAATGCCCCCAAATTCATACCCCTCCACGTGGAAGAATACAAACTTGGAGATGCCACGATATCCTTCTTTGACTATATGTTTGACCAAAAGACTAGTCAATATACTAAACATGTAATGCAAAAACAATAAGTAAAACTCTTTTAATAAGTCTAGCCAAATAAAAATTCTTTGTTACATTGTTCCAAAAATAAAAAAGACATAAGTAACAATAGTTTCATAACTTGATAAAAACAAAAATGACTCAAGATTAAACTCCTATTATGTGCAAATTTTCAAAACACAAATATCTATATTATTAATGTCATCACGTACTATGATGCTCATCGTTTGCAGGATAAAAAATAAGAGAGACAATTGTCTTATGAGCGATGAATCTCAATATATAACCATAATAATCAATATAGAAGAGCATATATATAGATAAAATAAGGAGATATCAATAATTTGCTATAATCATTAGTAGCGTTGCTCTTTCCTCTTGTACAGGGACTTTTATTCAAGAATGGCTAGAACATCAGTTACATCATATGACGCATAGTGTTTTCAGAGTTCAATATGTTCTTGACCATTATATTCTTACTTGATCACTATTCCTTCCAATATAATCAGTGGCGAGAACATCAATCACATTAAGATGCATAGTAAGTTCAATATTCAGTATGTTCAAGCTCAACAATACTTAGGGACCACTTTATTCTTTTTTATTATCTTGTCTTAAGTTTGTCAAACAATCAGTATGTGAACCTTAATGAGGTGCAATGAAGATTTAGGTTGACCCAACGTAGGCACGACTAGCTAGTCCATGAAGCACGCAGCAAGAGTGATAAATTCTTAAACAAGAGGGTATGAAATCCTAAACATGAGGGAATGGATATCTAAATAGGAGAGACTGAGTCCATAGACAAGAGGGAACATATCCCTAAATAATCATTGGTGTCTTCCTCTTCATGCGATAAATTCAATCACAAAATATTAATATTTTTTTCAAAACACTTATCAATTGAGCATTACACTCACTTCTAAGGTATACTCAACGAGTCCTAGATCAATGCATTAACACCAAGCAGTCATTCAGTATGATCAAACAATCAATCAGAGCAAGTCATCTATCCAATACTTCAATATTTGTTCAACAAGGAAAAATAGTCTAACTCGAAATTCGGTCTTAACTCTGTTAGTTAAACATTAATCTATTCCTTAACCTCGTGTGTCACGATTCGTGACAGGATTGTCACAATTGTGATTATAACTTTTTGATAGGAAGTTCACGATCGTGACTTACCACTTCATGGGTGTGACAACTTAGTTCAAGAGCATGGCCGAAACATCTATATCCCCTCCTCAACCTACATGAGTGTGACCGCCGGTCTCATGGTCGTGACTGCCGATCTCACTTGCATGACTTTTGGTCTCACAGTAGTGACTGAGCATCATCCACCTTCACTGAGCATCATCACAGGGGCGTAATTGCATGCTCACGAGTGCGTCCGCAGCATCATCTTTCTCTTCTATCATCATGGTCGTGACCGAGTACGCCATTTCTCCATTTTCACTTCATGGCCCATGATGGCCTCTCTCACGACCGTGACTGATTACTCCCTTTTCTTCGTTTAGACCTCTTGGCCCGTGACAGACTCCTCACGGTCGTGACAAGGCCATGTTCGCTTCAGGATTCCCTTTTTATTTCATTTTAGCTCATAGATTTAATCCGAGCACATAACTAGTTCTAATTAGATCAACGATCTATTATATTATTATCCATTACTAGGAGCGTAACGAGGGGAATTCATCTATCCACATAATTAATAACTTTTAATTTAGAAATTATATCAATATCAATGTTTTAACTTTTTTTTCTCTTATTCAATCTTCTTCTTCCTTGTTCGCTTTCGATCTCCTCTCATGATAGATCTTCATCACATTCTCCTCTATACCTCGAGAGAAAAGAATTGAGAGGAGAGAGCCTTTACTTGACAGCTAAGATTTTTTAGGGAGAGAATAATAATCGTGAAGGTTTTTCTCCACCCTAAGGGTCTATTTTATAGGAGTTCTAGGGCTTCTTCAAGTTTTAAACCATTTCAAATTTTATTATTTAAATTTGATCCTAAATAAAAATAATCAATATCAATTATTTATTTATTTATTTCTGATTTTAAATAAAAAATTATGTTGGGTTGTGTGTTACAAAATCAACATCCAATTGTAGATCGTATTTAAGTTTAGTTGTAACGTCACCAAAGTACTTTTGCTAATTTTATAATTGGTCTCTATATGTTGTTGGTTCTACATGTGCAAACCATGCATACATGTATGTACATTTTCATTTAGATCCATAGAGTATCGACTTTTCTATAAGTATATTTTCTTTTCTCTTAAACTTAAATTGTTTTTTGTTGCCACCACCCGGACTAGTATGTGTCATCTTGAGTCACAAGATTAACTATAATGGGTGAAGCTTCCAACGAAAATACTCTGCATTCAAATGAGGAGCTGCTTACCGCTCCACCTCAAGTCATGTTCGATTCTTAAAATTACATTTTCATTTCTCTTAAACCTTGAACTATTTTTGCTTTACCATAAACAACAAAATGATGCATTTACATATTTCAAACAAGAAATAGTCTATTATTTCTATATTTAATTTTTTTTACTATCTCACTTGAAAAAGGATAAAATGGCAATTAATAAATAAAAAAGTTCGATGCAATTCAAGAAAATGGGTAAAGTGTCAAAGTGAGAATAGGTTGATGGTGATAAATGAATAGTTGTATAATTTAAATTACCTGTAAAACACTTCATATTACAAGAATGATCATATTTTATAAAAAGGAATCGTGAGATGTTTTGAGGTAAACTTTTAAAGTTATATACAACTGAAGAAGATATGTAAAACTTATCGAAGCACAATATAATTTAGTTAATTTGAAGAAGTTGGACATCACCGTCGCTTTGGCCGAGTGGTTAAGGCGTGTGCCTGCTAAGTACATGGGGTTTCCCCGCGAGAGTTCGAATCTCTCAGGCGACGTCATTTTTTAATATAGTTTTCTTTTCTTTTACCAAATTTTCATCTATAAATCGCACAAGTAGCTCAATATTTTTGCATATAATTGGAAACTAAATGGAATCTGACATTTTAGGATCCCTGCGTACTGTAAGATTAACCAATTAGAATATTAAGAAAACGAGTATAATTTTTTATTGGCAGTGTACGTAAGCTTTTGATGAGCTGAAGAAAGAATAGGCGTTCACTACCGCAATTTTTTTTTATAAATTTATATACTGCAACGATATACACATTAATCTTTTTAAAGAAGTGTTCTCATGAAAGAAATATAATAATGCCCAGTCTTCAATGCGCTCGTCTCTTAATATATTACTCATGCTGAAGCTACAAAACAAATGATAATCCGTCAATTTTTACCAAATTCTACACATCCTGACACGAAGCAGAATCCAGTGTGAGAGCGACATTCATATTTAGATTAAATTTTTTTATAACAATTTGCCATGAAAAAAAAGATCTTCCTACAAACCTGCCAAATTTAAACGCTCAGATTTGAAGTTTTTCAGCAAATAATTGATACATAAGAAACTGAAGCCATTCAATTCCCGTGTACAGTGACGCCATTACAAAGTTATAGTGATGTTACACATTTCAAACCGTCAGGAAAGTCGAAAAGGAGGTTGAAACAGACGCAACCTCTGATTACATCTTGTTGCCCACAAAGCTGCAGTCTCATGCTCCCGTGCTCATATGTATGCCTCCTTGTAGCCGGAAAAAAAGATTACAATGGTGTCACATGCCTTGACTCATCAAGAAAGAGGCAGCCAAAAACGAAGTTGAAAAAGTCGCGGCCCCTTATAACTTCTTGGTTTCCCATAACAGCTGCAGTATCATACTTGCATGCTCTCGTGCAATCCGGACAGTAAGTCACCTACAATTTATGTAAAGTTCAGTTGCACTTTGAAATTTATATTGAGAAACATAGATTACATATCTCAATAGGTTACTTTCAATGCATACATGCAGTGAATTGAGAGAGCTACTAATGAATGCAAGAAAATGAGACAAAATACAACCAAAGAATAATTAGCTACATATGAGATTGATACAACATAAAGAAATTAGTGATAGACCAGCTAACTCACCTCCAACAACTTAGGCATAAACGAATTATCAAGCATAACATCCACCCCATACATAGCCCTGGAATATGGACAATGCATTTCAGGATGCACTGCAGCAGCTGAGTCGAACACTGACCGTATCATTTTCTGAATCCTTTGATGGATTGTCAGCCATTGGACTACAAATTAGGATAATAAGTCAGAGCTAAACATAGTAAATAAGAACAACTGCAAAAAAGGAACAGGGACCTCAACCTTGATGCTCCTCTTCGAACTCCCTCACAAAGTCTGGTGTTTGCATATGATTAAGAGTCCCCCTGTAGTTCTAAAATGGTACAACAAAAATATCTCATTTTCTATCCATAGGACTTTAAGATCGAGAATATCTAATTTGTAATATTTCCCAAGGAAAAGGAAAACGTAATCTCCAATTGTATTCACATTCATACAGGAAGCCAATAATTCATAAAATTATGTTTCAATTTATAAAGAAAGTATGCATGTTTATAACAATATACTTCTCGGCCCCATACCATAAGTGCATGCAATTCATAAAGGATTAAGGAATGAGTGGACCCTTAAATAGTCCATACATGTTAATGGAGATCTACTAAATTAACCCACTCCTAACCCTAACTTAGTTATCCACTTAATCCTAATTAAGCATCCGCTAAATAAACTCAGGCAAATATTCATTCATGAAAACATAACTTATCATATCAGGTTTTATATAAAGTTTCAAACACCCAATGTAATCATAACATGGAAATTTAAATAAAAGGAAAACTAATCAAAAGACCTAACTAAAGGGCTCATGCTAAAGGCCCATAACAAAATACTAATGACCATGGGCAGAAGGCCCATAAACTATTCTTGTTCTACATCACATGTGGATCCACCATTTTGAGGTCCACACATTTCTTTGTTTTCCAATTCATAAGTTTTATATTGTACCTTACTACAACTTGATTTTGAAAGATAACACTAATAATAATGTTGCAAGTTGCCTTCAAAATTGCAAGATTTTGATTACATTACTCACACTTCACATGTGAGTTCCACATTTATTTTTTGCACTTAAGACACCCTTGTTTGCATTTTGTAGTACATCATAACACAAGAACAGGGTAACAGGGTAAATAAGGTAGCTTTAGAGGGTAAATATCAGGTCAAGTCCTTTCACAACCAACGAACTTATAGTACCCTTCCGGAAAAACATAATTAAAGTTTTACTAACCTTAATGCATTCACAAAACATTATTTTTGGTGGAACATCCAAAAAGCTCTCTATGAGATCCTCATCTCATATCTTGACAATAAAATCATATTTCAATTACCAGTGTTCTCATGTCAACATCATGAAAAAAAGTTATTGCTTTTTTTTTAAAGGTAGAAGCTGTTGCTTTTAATGCTGATAAATCTGGGATTCCTTAGAATTTCCATCTTGATGTGAATATTTAATGTCTCAGAAAACAAAGAGAAGGATTAGGCGCCTAGTTGAACTGTTTGATTTATAGGGTCGCAAAAGTTCATAAATGTTCTCTAAGGCAGACATCTACCATCATATATTTTCTCAAAAAAAAAAATCTACCATCATATATAATTTTTTATTTAATTTTTATGTATTTTCTTCCTAAACCTTTGATTTGAAACAGTAATGACTTCTGCATCACTTTTCAAATTTGTGTTGGTTCACCTCTGTTAAACAAGAGAAATTCTGGGCGTAACTTAACATGTATATTCTAAGAGAAGATCAAATTACCATCACAGTGAAATGAGTTTCATATTCAAAAAGACTGCTCTTCTCCAAGGTGTATTTGTTATTTGCCAATCTAACCTGCAAATAACCAAATTCATTTATGAGTTCAGCGCCTGAGGTTTTATAGAAGCTCAAGAATTTTAAAAACATGAGATCATTCATTTCCAGCAAGATATGAAAATCATCAACTTGAATACAGCATTGGTAATCTAGCAAAAACTTATAGCATACCCAAAAGACATCGGCAAGAAATATCTCCACGGGACTCATACTGCGAACCAAAACAATGTAGCGAAGATCAAACTTCCTTCCCTTAAATAATGCAGGGTGCTCAATATACTTTTGACATATCTTTGGACCAGTCTCCATAAGCCTGATAATAGCAGATAAATCACCAGTAACAGTTGTATCAATTGTCCGTGCCATATTCCAAGGTTTTAAGATCCATAAATTATTGAGGCCTTCTTGTTTCCGAACACAATAGTCTCCAATAAGTTGAGATAAATGTGTCTCTAAGTTATAAGTGGGTTGGAGCCAAGCAGGGTTGCCTTGACCCTGTCAAGAAAGGAGGGATACAAGAACACTCTCATAAAATCAAAATAAGAAAAATACTGTATTACAAACTGTTCCATAGGAATAAGTTGGAATAGAATTTTTTTCTCACAACAATAGTTGGGATACAATTGAGATGCACATTATGTAATTGATATTTTGAAAAGAAATTTTGATGTTGAATCTATTACTAAAGAAGAATGATGCACTAAAGTAATAATTGAAAGACAATATTCAACATAATTTGCAAGAATGCCTACCATATGAATAGTTTCTGCTAGATGGTGTTTCATGACAATGCATGCTTCAAAAGGGAATTGGTTGGTGTACTGATAGTCTGTGAGTCCTAGAGCCTTCTTCACTTCTGGATCGACTTGCATGCTTGTCCAGATGATGTCAGCATCTTTTGGATCAGTTGCTGAAAGATCATCCGAAGTAGTATCAGTAGAGGCAAGCAAAGTGAAAACCAAACATAATATTGCCTTCAGTTCATACTTGATAGTTCGCTCCATCTTCTACTGATAAGCTATAGATACACTGACACAAACTTACTGTTGGTGCCTTTCTGCACAAATTGTAGCCTAAAAAATACACAAGTTTCATAAAAGATTTTGACTTGATTTTTTATTAGGCATCTCAACCAAGTGGCTATGTCTAAAATTAGTTTAGGATAAAATCAAAATATTTCCTTCAAGAAATTCAATGGATCAGAACTTTAAAAATATCACATGAAAAAAACTCAATCAGATAAGAAGTGTCATAATCTTAAGACACAAGTTCATTGGAATTCTTAAAATTGCAGTGCAAAGGGTTGTGGCCCCTACCAAGGTGCAATAACATACAAAGAACTAGCCATCTCTTTCTAGAGTGGTTGGGGGCCCTAGACATACATATGTCTCCTTTTTTTAGTCATATGACATACATATGCTTTTTTGTCCTAAAACAAGCATACATATGTATCTCATTTATAAGGGCTAGCCACCCAGATTATAGTTTTATATTCTAGCTTGAAATAGGCTTTTGTCTTACTTGTAAATACCACAAAGAGAGAAGGGAAGGGTAAATAATATCTGGTGTCTGAGGCCTAATGGACTCCTTCCTAAGCCTATAAAAGATGTTCCTTTCTCGCACTGGATATGTGGAATGGGTCTTCTTTCTGTAGCTTTTCTTCATAGAATCTCAGGTGCATGCAATTGTGATGCCAACAGGAAATGCTTTCTTATGCCTACGGACCCTCCACTGCAGATATTTCCATGCAGTACAGGAGGGAGAAAACACCTTCATGCAAATACAATTTATGCAAAATCCACATTGATCGAGTGTGGCTCCAGTTCTAAAAATGCATATTTTAGAATAACCATAATTGTTTACCAATTGCTCAACCTTTGAGCTAATTCAATAAAAATGTTGCTAAAGCAATTATATAACCATGCAAAGAAAACTGACTAAGAAGTTTATCCTTCAGAAAAAGGAAGAGTTATAATTGTGTTGATTTTTTTGGGAGTATATTGTATAGTTTTGGTCTTACTTGTAATTTTTTTTTTGAGGGAGCAAAGGATGGTTGCCAGGTCGTGCAACCATTTATCTCCATTAATGGATAACTATGTTACACTCACTTGTGAATTCTCATATCTATAATGGAACGGGATGACTACCATATTTGCCTAATCATAAAAAAAATGACAAGAAATGAATCTTACAAACACTAGAAAAGCATCCTAACCAGCATGTTTATAGAAAGAAGATATTTCAGATATATGAAAAACAGTTGGCAGACACAAGCTGTGGTAGTTAAACTAGTCAGCTTACTCAGAACAAACTCAGGACGTGTTAAAAATTCTTCCACTTGTGGTATATCAGAATAAACCCTGAGAGTATGACCATCACTTCGACTTATTCTTCTGGTTGTAGGAGCCTCCGTTGCAAGAGCAGAATGAATATTCGATTCAAGTTGCTGCTGGTATTTTTTGAATTCCTAGGAAAGAAACATAACAACACATCAAGAACTAGTGACTGCCAAGGCAATATGTGAAGTGAACATATGTCAGGGAAATAGAATTTACATGAATGAAGTAATTTTCTGGTGTATGGAACCAAGCAGTAAGCCTAGCAGACCGTTGTTTGTCTTCTCCAATACCAAATAAGAAATCACGAGTGCACTCCTCTCCGACATGAATGTCCGCCATTGGCCATAGAACTGAAAAGCTGAAATCACTCCCCAAATGTTAACAAATATAAGTTTAAGAAGATATTAAATTAAGAAACAGTTATGTATTGTCAGCGTCTTTAGCAGTATTTCACAACTCTGTTTTTGCACTGAAATCAACGCAAGTTACATAACATAAGAAGATATATTAGCTTATCTGCTATCCAGTCACTTTTCGTTTTAATTCAAAAGGAGGAACAGTCTTGGATTAGGCACCAGTTCAATACTTCACCACAACAGTAGAAATATATAGAAAATTATCATTATTCATAAGTCATAACTGTCATTAGGATGCAAGATTATCAACTGAGGTAGGACCAGAATATGGAGTCCATGTTTTGCACTTGTCAGGTAAAAATGTAAAGATTTTCATGACCAATTTGGTATCACGTAGTTATATAGCAAAGCTATCCCTTTTTTAAGGTAAGCAATTGTGGCTAGTTTGTGTGATCCTGAATTTCAGTAACCTTCCACTAGGCAACAGCCAACTCAGCTATTCTTATTACTAAATATAGGACGGGATGAACTAGCCTATTAACAGGAGTAGCTTTCACATGCCACTGTCTCTTCATATTTTTTTTTCAAAGGTTGAAGAGTTTTGGGTTCGCCCCTTTTCAAATTTTAGTAAAGTTCTTTTGTGGAGTAATAAAACTTTGTACTTTGTATTCGTGAAAAAACTTTAGTTTTCCATTTCTCCAGTTTGCAAACACCATAGATTCCAGAATAAAAGGATGCCCTGTAGTGAACCAAAACTACCGTCTTTTGAAATTCAAAGAGAAGTTTTCAACCTCTAATACTTCAATCAATTGAATAGTGAAGGCTAGTTTTTTTTCTTTAGCTCATTCACATAATATAGCATAAAAAGTAAGTCTTACTGAAAGTGAACATAATACCTCACAGCAGATGTCAGCTTGCCATCTGGCATGAACAGAAAAGGAGCTACCTTAAAGTTTGCATCATCACTATGTCGTAAAGCTGAACCCAACTCATCCATGACATACCTAATTATGTCAAAATAATGTCAAGTGTCAAGCAACAAATTAGAACATGTTGTTTCAAGGTCTCAAATCACTATACCATATGCATGAAAATGCCAAGTACTACAAATTACATTTCCTAAATGTATGTATTTTGATGCACAAAAGCAAAATGGAAAGGGAACACCTTACAGAAAATGCTCTGAACCAAATGTGGATTTTTATGTGGAACTGGATGGACAGAAAAACAAATGGACAAAGAAAGGAGAAACATGCAACTACTCTGAGAAAGATTACATACACCAACTAATATTGGTGGTATTTGTCAATAATATATCTCTTGGCAATTACAATGCACACTTAAGGCAATAAACAGCCTATAAATTGTGCATCCTAAGAGAAAATTGGTTCGGAACATGAAACAGAAGAAATTGACCATGCCAATTATACACAAAGTATTGAAAAAACTAGCTCAGAGAAGTCTACCAAATTGATGTTTCATCAATCTTTTCCTCATCTGCAAGCCTATATGTCATCACATACAACCACATTGCAGCAATTACCCTGTCAGCAAGAGGATCTGTGGTTTTCCATTCAGGCAAACGTGGCTGAAGTACTGAATCAATTACATGTTTACCACTTTTTGATATTGTCGATGCACTAACACCATTTATTAAAGACATGTTAGGAAGGTACTCCATAATTTTTAAAGCACTGTTTCCAAGAGGACCAGGAATATCTACCTGCAAAGGCGGATAGCAGCATTTGAGATAGTTTTAGAAATACAAAGTTTCCATTGTATACATAGAGTTAAATAATTACCTCCAAAACTTGCAAACATGGAAAACTACTCAATAATACCAAAATATCTTCTGAAGAACTTTTATCTAATGGATTTCCTCGTAAATTCAAATTGGAAAGTGACGGTAGTACAGCAGGAGAAAATGCCTGAAAGAAATTCAATAAAAGAGGTTAACATACCCCTGAAACCTAGCAATGGAAATTGTTTTCTGCTATTAAATTCAATTATCTTTTGCTGTGCTCTCACAAATAGCTATTGTAATAGACAAAAACAGGTGAAAATGAAAAAAGATTATGAGATGGTAATTGTCTGATGCACAAGAATTCATCCAATGAATTACTATCAGCAGGTGGTTTGTTAAAATTACAAATGCCCTTCAAATTGATTAACAAACAAAAAGAAAATTGCAGTATACTAGGATAGAACACCTTTGGTAAGTCATGGGCACATCTATTTGAAAGATCAAGCACAGTAATGCCAGCTAAAGATTCAGTGCTGTCTGTCAAGCAAATAGGATTGTCCACTCCAAAGGTTCCACCACAGAAGCCTATAGCCCACCAATCCGAATTATGAGTGAAACGTGAATTGCAAATCTCCAATCCAGGAATACCATCAAGGAGTGCTTGTGATATATCGTCACTACTGAAAATGCATCAGACATATCAATTAAATACCTATTGAGAAGATACGCACATCAAGCCATAAGTTTTAGTAGAACATCCTGAAAATATCCACTTTAGCAATATGCATCAACGACCAATAGGTATCTCATTGTAAACTTTTTATAAAACCTCATTTGTGTAATGCAGTGAAAGGAAACATGGGCACAAAGTAAACCAATATAATCTTGCCTTCATGTCTAATGACATGATTACATCTGGTAGCATATATAAAATGAGTTAAAGTTAGGCTTATATGCCCTTAAAGCATGTCTTATTCATTGTATAACATCTGAAGCATTAAACAAGTTGGCACATTAATAGTATCACATATAAAGGTTTGGGCCAACTAAACTTACCGATCCTCCAGTACTGGATTATCATTCAACCAAATTGCTTTTAAACTTCTACATTTGGTAACTTCCCGAACAACTGCTTCTGCATCTTGAAGCATGTTACCCCAAAGATTCAGAGCAATTAGATTCTGATCCATCCAAAGAAAAGGAATATCCATTAAGGTCGACATCATATTCACTGAGACCAAATCATTTAAAATTTCAGATGGTGTAGGAAGGATCATTTAGGGTAATTTTTTGAAGGGGAAAACAAATTTGAAAAAGCAAACATCAAACAGAATATCTTCAGTAAATGATTTTGGGACAGTTTACACATCATCAACGCCTACAAAATCTGCTGAGTGAAATGCAATTTCTAGAATTCATCAACTCAACTCAATAATATTGGAAAAATGGCTTTCCAAGGTAGTGCATGCAAAGAAAATTTCTTGAGCCACAACACTTAATGCTTTTCCCAAAATCCATTAATGGCTCAAAGCACTTATATGGAGCATTGGCAAACACACCCTTAACACCCTGAATGTAAAAGCAAGGCATACACATTTCAAATTAAAGATTAGAAAATGCTTACAGGAAACTTGGTAGACAAATCTAGGGACTGAAGCATCTCATCATCAATACCAAGCTCTTCTAGCTCCAACCAAGTAACAGCGTCTGCCCCCAGATCGTTTGTTCTCTGCAACTCTCTCTCCACCACTTCCAAAACTCTCATTTTGTCACAACTCTTCTCCTCATTTTCAGCATCATTCTCCTGCTCTTCAGCATCAGATTTCAAGTCAAGGTCAACACACATCAATGCTGCCATCCTCTCAGCCAATGCAGGAACTTCTATCAGCTGTAAGCTCATAAAACAATAAAAAATTCATTAATCAAACCATAAGATAAAAGCATAATATAGAAAAAGCAAAGTACGAAATTAGAACTCATCAACCAAAACTTTGTCACTGGATAGAGTTAAAGTCCTAGCAAGTTTTCAAATTACAAGAGAGTAAAAACACCCAAATGTGCAGAATTAGTATAAACACCATTCTATTGATCATCCTTCAGTTCCAAGTTCGGTCTTTTTTCTCAGCTGTAAAGAGACACCCTATGTCCCTATCCCACCAAGAAAAAAAAAATCCAAAATCTGGACACTTAACAGCATAGAGAGCAGGAATGAACTCAAAATTAGACGTTCACACATTAATAACATCGAATGAGCATAAGAGAATCAGTACAAAATAATCAAGCATTTTACATACTTTTTTCCCTGCAAGCCATCAGCAAACAGAAAAAAAGATAAAGGAGAGAAAAAAGAGAAAAAAACGTGAACAGCAATACAAAGTTGTTATCCTATACATTGTCCGAATTATAATCTCATTTCCAAACAGGACTATGAAGTAGTACCACCGAAATTTTCAGCTAACTCGCCAAAATTCCAGATTTTTAACATGAATATCCAGAAAAGAACACAAAAATCAGCTGAAAAATGAATGAAATAATAAGATTATCACTCATGGATGCCGACCAATTCCAGTCACCTGCTTGAGCGCGTCGGAAAGGCGGAAGGACCAGGCGTGGTCGACAAGGAAGATATCGGACTCCTTTCCGAGGGACTCCGCGGCCAGAACGAGGCGCCGCTGTCGGCCGCCCTCGCACGGCTCGATGGTGAAGAACTCGCCGGAGTCAAAGGTCTCAGCCGAGAGCTTCCTGAAGAGCTGGCGATAGAGCTGCGGGGGAACTCCGGCTGCAGCGAGGAGGATCGCATGGGTCCTCACGAAGTCATCGAAGTCATGGATCCTTGATGGCGTCGACATGGGAGGCGGACGGTGGAAGACCGACGGCGCTGGTGGATACGGCGGCGGAGGACCGAGGCAGCACAGGGGTTTTGGGTTTTGCGAGGGGCAATAGGAATAGGAAGCGGAGAAGTTTTATGCATAAATGGAATATAAAAACATTACAAAGGGGAAAATGGAGTACGGTTTTTCTTTTTAGTGTTGGGGAGCAAGGCCATGAAAGGCAAGCGAGGCATTTAGGCTGCTGAAATATGATCTTGGGGAAGTCGTTCTGTATTATTGGATAAAATTATAGGATGGTTGATGAACTAAGTTAAACTAGATAAAAATTTATAAGTATATAATATAAGATTAATTTGAATAAAAATCATCTATATCTATATTAAATATAGTAATATTATATATTTATTTAATTTTCATTTGATGTTCTTTCATAATTTTTTCTTATTTTTTCCTATATATCTTTTCTCTTTCCTATTTATACTTCTTACTTTCTTTTTTTCTAGTATTTTTCCCTTCTAATATATTTTATATTTCTCTTTTATAATTTTTTTATCTTTTTATTTTTTTAAAAATAAGAAAAAAAGGAAGAGATTGAAGATGAGAGAGAAACATAAGGAGGAGTTAAAAGAATAAGATAACAATTAGTTTCCAAATTTTGTGACAAAATTCAGCACGAGAAAAAATAAACATGTACAAATATAAATTAAGCATATGATATTATAAATAAGATGAAAGATAATGAACGTCAAAATTTTGTCAAATCCAATATTCTCTCTACCATAAATTAAAGAAAAATATTATCTTGAATTAATTAGAGTAGAATTAGTTATTTAAAAGAATATTTTTTTTAAAAAAATCATTTATCTCCATTCCATCAATTTGATGAAACGAATAATTTATAGTTGGAAATATGACTCACCTCTCTAAATTCAACTCTTATAAATTTTTTGTCCAAACATAATTTAACTAACTCCACCTATTCATCTTAACCTTATTCTTCCTAATATAATAATTTAAACAGTCTTAGACAAGATTTTTTTTAAAAGAGATTGGCACGATGAGCCGCGGAACATTATCGTGCGAACATCTTGCGCGGAGGCTAGGACGAGCGGACACTTCTCCAAAGAAGCTCGAGTGGATTTGACTTCAAAACGTAGACTCTGTCTACATGAAGGACGTCATAGAGCGGAATGGTCACAATGTGGGCGTTGTATGACACCGAAATTAACACAAATATTCAAGAAAAATGATTTTCTCAAACAATTTTTATTAATGAAGGTAAAATATTCAACAAGGTAGCAACTTTTTAAGAAAAAGAAGTTAAAAGTCAAGAAGCTACTGTGCATTTTGAGTTCCTGTAGAATTTATCCTGGAATACAAACAAAATGGGAGGCATCTAGTACAACAACTATGAACAAAAGATGATATGTTATACAACCATCCGTTTTTAAAGAAAGAACCATTATAAACTGAACCTCGTAGATGACTAAAACTACGAACGTAAGCCATGAGTTGATTTGAATGCAAGTCTCACAGTAGAATCTATGACAGAAGGTTCAACCATCGCACCATTGCCGAAATCCCCACACGCCAACCTCTTGGTGATGGGAGGAATTAGAGAGACGCCAAGATCATTGATTGCTTCTAAATGACGCTTTGTGAAGGGGTTGTTCCACATGAAGGTGTTCATGGCAGGGGCAACATATAAAGGCTTGTTGTAATCCCAGGCTCGCACAATGCATGTCAGAAGGTTGTCGCACAATCCTCCAGCGATCTGAATGTTGAAAGTGAGAAAGGTGCCCAATAAATATTTCATCTTAAGCAACCAAAATCTAAAAAACAAAACAAAAAGAAAAACAAATTAAGGCATCGAACTAAAGTAAGGTTTTGCCCACAACCTACTTGCAAAGGATAGAGCTCTGTGTACCTTAGCAAGTGTATTTGCTGATAATGGAGCAATTATCATAACGTCAGCCCACTTTCTTAGCTCGATGTGCAACACTCCATCCCCTATCTTCTTCCAACTGGACCATTCCTCATCATCCGTATAAAGGATTACATTTCTTGGCAGTGACGCTTTATCAATAAAATGCAAGGATGATTTGGTAGCAACAGCTTTAACTTCTGCCCACTCGGAGAAACTCCGACATAGAATCTCAAATTTAATGGCAGCTACACTCCCAGAGGCAGCCAAGAGGATTTTTGGTTTAGCAGACTGGAAATCATCACACAACATATTTTCTGATGTAGGTTTCTCGGTAGACATCACATCCAACTCCAATAGCAGCAATCTTCTGCCAATAATAACAAACAGAAGAAGAATCATAATAAGTTCAAGTTCAGAATTCCACAAACCACAAACATTCAAAAAGATAGTTTAGCAACTACCAAAAAGTCTCTAGATAGTTTTTTTTTGGCCCAGTTGACTGCAATGTTATCTGACTAATACCTATATGCGGATTCTCTTGTGCTGTCAATATTAGGCAGGAAATAAAGAAGCTCTCATTACTATGAAAGCTGAAAAATCACCTAGACCCTCATTGATATATAACCTATTTTTCTCAAATTTACCACCACCTAGCATCTAGCGGTGCTAACATATTTAATGTTTTAAATAGGATGGAAGGAAGCACCAAAACCTCAAGCAAACCATGTTAAAACTAATAATGTTTGCAAACTTTTCCAAATTGCAACAGAACGATTCATGGACCTCGGAAACATTACATTCCACCAATGATAAAAGGACATTGTCCACAGTTTTTTTGCTTTTGAGAAAGAAATATGACCACATTCATTGCCAAATTCTTCCATGTCACTGCAGAAATTTGTCCAGAACAATAAGCATAAGAGGTCAGCAAAAAACTTATTCACCAACCTCATGAACTACAGATAGGATCACATAGCATACATAGTATTTTCTTTTTCGGAAGAAGGAAGCATAGAAGACACAAGGTGATATCTCCTTAGAGCCTGGGTTGATTGCTACTTCTCTCAGTTCTCAAGACTAGACTTCAAAGTTTTTCATTAGTTTAGCTTAAGGAAAATGCTGGTTTGTTGCATCCTTTACAGAAAGCTAGTAAATCAAAATATCTCAAACAATAATTCTGATTCTTAGTCTCTTCCAATTGTCAAAATTGAAAAGAAGGTAGGATGAATGAAAGTGTAATCCATACATTCTTGGTCTTAAAACTGACATTATATATTTTCATTGCTAACTTGAAGTAACCAAGTGACGGCATTGTGATGTTAGAGATTTGAGAATACTATATCCTACATAAGCACTCATGTAATGATGCAGTTGGATTGACATAGCTTCCAAGTAAATCTAGAGAACACCAGATCCTGCAAATAAATAATGATCATCACTCCATAGCACATTGGACTAACAAAAGTTTTGAGCAGAATAAGGGGACAGCAAAAACAGCAACAAGAATAATTAGTTCTTGAATTGGTTACTAACAAGTGCCAAATAATGCAAATGTCTCAATTTATTATTCATGTGACAGAAACATGAAACCTCTGTGTTCACAGACTCGCAGTACTTCCATTACAGTCACAATGTTCAAAGAACCCGATATAAAATTTTGTAGTTTAATGAATTACCAAGACAAAGAAGTTAATAACTTGTTTGTTCATGCTCTTTCAGTCAAATGGAGAAGAAGTTAATAATACACACCTTTGTCATGTAATCAAGGATAAACAAAACACAGGGAATAACTTGAAGGACAATGCATAAAACTAATCGAACATATCAAAAACATAAAACGCAGAAATCGAAAAAAGAAACACCCTAAAAATCGACGACGGAAAACATTACCGCGATCAGTTTCAGGTTGAGGCTTCCAGCGGAACTTGTCTCACGACGTAGCTGAGGAGATCGGTTCAGGATAATGGATCGCCGGCGACGTCGTCAAGGAGGAGAGATCGCCGGCGTCGTCGTCTAGGAACCGTCGCCGCGCAGGAATAGCGATTGCAGATCGCGCTTTTAGGGTAGAAAGAGAGTGGATTTAATTCTAGCCATTGGATTAGATCTTGACGGTGGATCTTTCTTATCCGTTTTTTTCATTTTATCTTTAATAGTTCACCACCTTGATGACATGGCGTTATAGGAGAACCGAATAATAGTGACCTATCCCTCAGATGCATCTTACCGCTTCCCTACCTCCATATAAATAGCGTCCTCCAAGAAACCGGCACAACGCAGAACTGACACCAACTCGTCGAGGACGCCTCCTCGGCTCCTCCCTTCCAAATCACACTTCCCTTCTCTTCCGAAGAGAGAAGGGAAACAATAATGGAGACCGCGCGGTCCCTCCACCGCCTCTTCCGCCTGCTCTCCCTCCCGCTCCTCCTCCTCCTCCACCGCGCGGTCACTCGCCGCCTCCTCTCCTTCGTCGCCATCAAGGAGCTCCTCCTCGCCGCGCTCTTCCTCCGTCACGGCCTCTTCCCCACCACCGTACCCCTCCCCTCGCTCTCCGCCTCTCTCCACCTCTGGACCCCCTCTCGCCGCCGCCGGCCGCAGCGCGATCCCAAGCCCGCCCTCCTCCTCATCCACGGCTTCGGCGGCAACTCCAAGTGGCAATGGGAGCGCCAGATCGGCCCCCTCTCCCGGTCCTTCGACGTCTACGTGCCAGATCTCCTATTCTTCGGACGGTCCCACTCCGGCGGCGCCGACGACCGATCCGTCGCGTTCCAAGCACGCTGCCTGGCCGAGGCGATGCGCCGGCTCGGAGTGGAGAGATACTCGGTCGTCGGCATCAGCTACGGCGGATTCGTGGCGTTCCGGCTGGCCGCGGAGGAGGCGGCGGACGCGGTGGAGCGGGCGGTGGTGCTCACCGCCGGCGTCTGCGCCACCCCGGAGCAGCGGAAGGAGATGGTGGCGAGGGAGGAAAGGGACGTGGCGGAGATCTTGCTACCTCAGAGGGCGGAGGACCTGATGACGCTCATCCGCCGGTCGATGTACCGCCCGCCCAAGTGGATCCCCGCTTTCATCCTCGAGGACTTCATTGAGGTCGGTAACCTCACCTCCCCTCTTTAATTTTTAGGCTCCTCCTCTAGTCATAAGCTTGGAGCCGTTTGCGGATTCTGATCCATTCCATTTATTACATTTAGCATATATACTGATAATTTCAAATTGCTTACATGATCATTTATTGTAGAAATAAAAGTATTTAATAGATATACATAAGATGATAGTGAATTTAACTCTTTAGGACAACTCTAATCGTCGTGATTCCTATCATGGACACGTGACTCAGAATGAAAGGAATTTTAAGTAAGAAATTAAAGTTGGGATGAAATACTAAATTATATATAATAAAATGTATAATACAAAATAATAAATTAATTGATGGAATCATACAAACTGTATGGTCAAAATAAAATTTGCATAATCTCGAATCCGAATAAAGAGGTATCATTATTAGAGTGACGCATGGGTTTCCATGCAGAGTGGGAGCAGGGAGGTGTCGCAGGTCATATACCAGTGTTCATCTCTTGTCTCGTTAACCGTAGGGTCCAAAACACTTGCTTGGCGTTGGCGACGTGAGGGGGTGTGCAATTATGATTCTTAATTAATGCTGCCAGGTTTGGTTGCTATCATGATGTTATTAGAGCATTTTGTTTTGTCATTTGATTGAGTGTGTGATACACAGTGTAGCGATACTAGCAGGAAGTCATTTACTACACGTGGATTGTTAAGTTGGTGGATCACGTTACAAGAACCCGACACGTATCTATTATATACTCTCAGCCAAAGTTAGTAAAATTTTAGGAAAACAATGTGGACTTGGATGTGCGGGCATCCTGGCTTCTTGTTCAGGAGGGGGAATCTTTCGACTTCTGTGTTGCTGATTGGAAAAATGATGCCCGAATCGATGAAACTTGAAACGTATATGAGCAAATGTCGACAAGGTCAACCGCAGAAAACTTCGATGGAAACAGAAAATTCCCAGATTTAAGCATCCATTTTGGTTTATTTATAATATAACTAACATATGTTTACTTTTTAACTCGTGTAGTATATATATAATCAAAGTCCAAACCGAAAAAATGGAAAAAAAAATATCTTGTGTTGCTATTAATTCGTGTAGTTTGCGAGAACTCGAGTAGTTCAACTTGGCGGTCTTTTTGAACAACTATTTGTGCTATTCCGCATAGTAATTTAAGTAGCTTTCAAGTTAGGCGTGAGATCTGTTTTTCCAAAGTATTTAGGTTGATGTTTGCTCGGAGGACTTAATTCTAAGTTTTATAGTTTTAAATTTTCGTATAGGCATCAACATGGATAGGTTGAGGTGGAGTTGGACTTTTCCTTGGCATTATTCCCAGTTCCTTCTGTGTCGTTCCGCTTTTTGCTTCTTTTTACTTCTTTCGCATGTTTGGGACCTACATGTTTACGATCTTGAGTTGTTGACGTGAGGCATGTACAAGGAATATCCAAAGAATGCAACGCATTCACGCTAGTTTCTTCATCTTTTAAAAGATCACGATCTAATCGTGGTTTATTATCCCAGGCATGACGCATATGGCACATCCACGGTTATAAATTAATAAATATGCAACAGCTCCTTAAATTTGTATATTACTTTTAATTTTTGCAAACAAAAGAGAGGCCCGTGCTACCATGCAATATTTTTTTCTATCCATTTCAAATGATGCAACCTTGATACGAACCCAAAATATTACTATAGAAACAAAATTAAGATAATTGTCATTGCAAAAATTTTAAACACAAATATTACTAATAGCTTATCCATTTGAAATGATAAATCTTGATAATAAATAGTCCATGTGAAGTAGATCAAATTTAAATACAAATTTGATAATAAACTTCTCAAAGACTATCCATAAAGATAGAACTATCCATATATTTATAATATGAACAGTTAATTACTATAACTAAACAATATAACTAATAATTGAAAATATGAATATAACTATCTATTTTATCAGTCCAGTATCTTTTTTAACAAATACAAGTGGTATCTTATCAATACACCTCTCTTAAAAATTTGCCTTATCTTCAAGGCAAAAGAAGATTAATGTTTTTTTGTATTGGTTCCTTCAAACTTGTGAATCTCCATCTCTGTATAAAAATTTTGAGTATGATCTTTGAACCATAATAACTTTCCACTTCATCTTCTTTCCTTTTCAATGAAAATTTGAATCAAAGGATACCAATTAGATAGGTGTAAATGATAGAAGTTGGAAATATGATACATATGTGTATTTTTAACTCATGACTCCTTTTAGAGATCGATCATGAATATAAATTACATAACCTTAAGCCCAAATTAGTGGCAGTCCTAAACATGCAAGTACAACATAAGAGCACCATCAGCCAAGTTATTAGATTAGTTACTTTTATAGAGTTAATGTTAAGAATATAAATATAAAAATATTATTCTTCATATTAACTTAAATTTTTAGGACTGCTAGTAGCACATTTAATTTAACATGATATTAGAGTTAGAGGTCCCGAGTATAAATAACGTTGTTCGCATTAAAATTTATTTTTCTACATTAATTATCCATGTGTTGAGTTTTGGGCTAAACAAAAGTTGTCAGTGACTCATACGTGAGAGAAAATGTTAAAAATATAAATATAAAAAAATATTCTTCCTATCGATTTAAGCTTTTGAGATTGCCAATAACACATCTAATTTAACATGATATCAAAGTAAGAGATCCCGAGTTTAAATCTCAACTTTGATCTTGTATCATATTAAGCTAGATATATTACCAATAATGTTAAAAGATTAAGTCGATAAGAAGTAATATATTTATATTTATATTTTAATTAAATTGCATTAATACCAAGTAAGAAATTTCATGTAAAGAGCTAAAAAAAAATTATGATTTAATAAAATGGTCCTACGGATGATGATGATGTCAATAATAATAATAATAAATGGATATATATATATGTTAGCAGACATGTATTCTCCTTTAAAAGATATTTTACTCTCTCTCCTCAAGTCTTATAATTATTTTAACAATAGAGCCTATATGGGACAACTAATAAATAATTAAGTTATATCTTTAAACCTGATTTTACTAATAAAAATTACACTGAAGGTATGTTTATAATCGTGATTAATCACGGCTTATGGATTTGCTGTATGATTTTGCAGATCATGTACAAGAACCAAAGAAAGGAGAGGGTGGAGCTACTTAAAGAACTTCTTGAAAAAGGCGTTGGCACTGATCCGCTTCCTGTTCTTAATCAGGTAAAAGCTTTGTGACACTACGATTGTAACTTGTCGCCCATGAGAATGCAGAACACTCTTAGGCTGGTTTGTCATAGAAAAAGTATTTTTCAAAAAAATAATGCTTTCCTGTTTGGTAACATGAAAATTTTGGTGAAGAAAAATATTTTACTACACGTCGACCCAACCTGTGAGCCATCACCTAGTAGTAGGCCGGCCCATGATTGTGTGATCTATAGCAAAAAAATGTACAATTTCTATAATCAATATATTTAGTATAAAAATTTTGGCACAAGATTGGTATATTGCAAAGAATTAGTGACTTGATTTTCTGTGCACTTCTTAGGTCTAAATAAGACATCTGCTTATCATAATGACAATTGGCTACCTTCATTTCATGTAATCTTCTTGTAAATTATCCAGGATTCTCTTTTACTCTGGGGTGACAAGGATAATGTTTTCCCACTTCCACTAGGTCATCAATTAAAAAGGTACGAGCTCTTCCGATATTGCACTGACATCATGTGCTTTTTCATTTTTCTGCCTAAATCTACCATTCTAAGGCCAAAGTTCGTTTTAATCATCGTTAACTTATGTTTGCATAGTGACACCATATTTATTTACATGATAATATTGTCTCTGTCAAAAAATCAGTAACTATCATCCTTGATGTTGGCTCTCTAGTTAACATGTAATACAGTCGTTCTTTCAATTTGACCGTTGGAAATATTGGCACTATTTTTCTAGAAATTGGTGTAGAGATCAAGAGAGAATCATACTGACAATATCAATTGAAGCATTTGGCACCCAACCATGTGTAGATTTAATTTGAAAGATTAATTATATAATCTCTCTTATATTCGTAATGAACGTAGCCATGCAATTTATCACTTGGTAAAGCTCATTTCTTCCCGTATTGAGAAAAAAAAATCTTTTATGACCCTTTAATATTTCATGAATTATTCTTCATAACAGACATTTGGGAGAAAAATCGAGATTAGTAGTGATCGAAGACGCCGGCCATGCAGTGCAACTGGAAAAATACAATGAAGTTAACCAGCTAATTCTGAAGTTTCTTGTTGGAGGAAAGTGATGCCATAATAAAAAGCTGTAATTTAAACAATGTGAATGATGTAGTAAGATATGCATAAAAATATGTATCATATCTGGATGCAGGGAAGGAGTTGTGTCAAACTAACATCTTGCAAAGCTTTGCTGCAGTTTTCAGACAATTAGTGAAGTATCTTGCTAATAAAATGCAATAATCACGATTCTTTTCTTCAAAAAACAACGAAGAAAAATGAGACAGGAGATTTGAGTGAAAAATTTAGTAATTAATTTGAAAGGGTCAAATATGTATATATAAAAGTTTATTATTAATTGTACGTATGTATGTACGTACTTACATACTTATACTATTAAATGACTCTAAAGGTTGAAAGGTAAGGATGAAAGTGGGTTTTAAACCTAAAAAAATCTTACACTTTTGGATGGTTTTTTCCCAACAAAAAACAATTTATAGATTTGTTGGGTGCTTTTCTGAAGCCATATACTTTAAATGTCATACTTATGATAATATTATAAACATTTTATTCTATAATAAAAAATAACATATTTTATGTTCACTTTTAGTATAATCAATTATAGCTTATATATATATATATATATATATATATTATTAATATGCATTCAGAATGTATATATGTGTTGAGTAATTTTATATAATATGAAAAAAAATGAAATGTAATTTTAGTTAACATGTTTTGTATTTTGAATGATCGGATTTAAGATCGACGAATCATATTGAATTTTATCTAAGTAATAAAATTTTGATTATTTATTTGATTGATTTGATTCAGATCATTAATTTAATATTTAGTAGTTCAAAATGTAGGACAGTAGGAGAACATATATGCAGTGTGAACATATATGCAAGAAATATATAATTTGGTTAATTTAAACTATGTAGGATATTTTGGACTTCTGTGAGTGGTCTATTTATATAAAAAAAATTATCTAGGTTACTTGGGTTTTAAAAAAAAATCTAAAATTCATGCTAGATTGAGTTGATTTTTAGATTTTTTTTCAATTTTTTTTACTTACAAAAGAGCAATGCTGAAGGACAGGATTCATAACCAAATTAATGGAGTAGCCACTTGATTGTTCTGAAGTTCTGCTTAATCAACTAATGACTTTCAAGTGTTCTTAGGCTTTGTTTGGGGAGCAGTGTTTGGACAGCGTTTGCTTCCAAACGTTGCTCTCTCCAGCGTCTGCTGTGAGAGAGAGGAGGCAACGGTTTGAGTAATCGCTGCCCCGCCAAACAGAGCCTTAGCCTAATTCCCAGGATCGGTTGTTTTTTTTTCTCGGTAGAACTGGCACTGGTTACTTTTATGAGCAAAGCTATATAAAAAGGGCAGATTTTTTTGCAAATTAACTATATAGTAAATAAGAAAAAACATGTTACATTATATTTTATGTAATTAAATGATTTTGGACCATTATTTTTTCAATTGATGAGCCAGATTAAAAGTTTAGTCTCACATTGCAACAGGCATAGTGAACATTTTTTTTTGCCGTTGATCCGTTGATCACGCTTGCTGCCAACTCTCACCGTTTGCTATCTAATGCGTATACAGAAACTGCAGCATCTCAACATATTTTTTTAGTAGAAATTGCAACATAACAAGATGAGTACACATGCATTCTTGTCCTTCTCTCTGATGGATTTTGTCATTTTTGTTCAGGTATGCTTTTGATTCCATGAGATTAATTTATATGCTTTCTGGAGTTTAAAATTGTTCTGTATAATTAGTGAAGAAATAATAGAGTTAGGTAATGATTCCAGGTGTTGTTATATCAACCTTGCATTGATGAAATGTGTATTTGAACTCAGTAAGCTATGTCTTAATCTTTTAAATCCATCAATTAGTCATGATCCATTAACAAGGCAAAGTTCACAAGAGGAATATTAATATTTAATGTGACCTCTCCTAAATAATTCGAAAACTAACAATTTTTAAGGCAATGGCTGCTTCTTTGTTATACGAGTTAGGGCATATGATCCGGAATATTCTAGACGCAATTATGATTTCATTAAAGTGAATCACCAGTGATCACGGTCCGTCGTCTTCTTCATTTAATACATAAAAGGATCATGCAGTAGATGCTAAAGAGGAATGCACCATGAACAACATGCACTCCTGCCCACAAGAAAATGCCAACTTGTTCGAGAGCCGTAATAAGTGCCACGAAACTCCCTTGTACGGTAGTCCTATGCGGGCGACGACAATAATCCAACTATCCGACCACTAGTGAACATAACTGCAAGCTCTTGGGTTTCAACAGAACTTCAAAATGTCAATTGAATCACGATTAAATCAATCGAATTAATCTTACTTCTTTCTAGTTACATTGGTATTTTTCATTTTATTTTCCCTTAATCTTACTTCTTTCTATTTTCATTTCTGCCTTTCCTCTTTTCTCTATATTAATATTTCCTTTTTTCACTTCTTTCCAAATTTAATTAATCGTTTCCTATTTTATTAACTTTCTCATTTCTGTCCTCCTTAATTTCATGATTTTACTTTCCTTTTTTTATTGCATTAATTGTATAATTTTGCATTAGTCACACTAATCAACATTAAATGTACTATAACACAACTTTCCAAATTTAATTTCTTTTTATTTTTAAATTTTGAAAATGAATCAGATTTTTACCCATTTCATCAGTTTTTCTAGTTTTTCCAATTTTCTCTAGTCCAATCCTGTCCGAAGCCTCCATTGGTTTTGACATCAAATCGAACTGAATGACCGACCAATAATAAAAATTCATGACCAATAATAAAGGTAATATAATAAGGATTGAATTCAATGCTAATATGAATGATAATAGTCTATCACTATATGATACATCCCCTTTAGTTTCTTTTTCAATATTTTGATGGTTCAATACTTATAAACAATACTTTGATTACAAGGCTTTGTATTTTTTAATATAATGCTTGATTTCAAAAAGTTATGTTTTCTTTTTATGTAGTGTTTTTTATTTTAATGTGTTAGTGTTTCTCATCTTTTTTTACCTATCTCATTAATGATTCTTCGAGAATGCTTAAGATCTTTCAAGAGACTCGCTAGTACCATAAATCAGTAAAGATGCACAAACCATAGCAAGTGTCCACAATGAGAGAGGATGCACATGAATCCTAGGCAAGCAATGGAACATGAATTAAACAGCTTCGTTGTATCTACACTACTAGCCTCCAACAATATAATGATAACAATACCATGCATTGATTTACAAGAATTCATATGCATACTGACCTTAACTTATATTAACTTATCTCGTTTCATATTTTTATCTCTACCTAATATTAATTTTTAACACATCAAAGAACTTTAAGAACAATCTAATATTAAATATAAAATCCATGATAATAGGGAGTTAGGGAAAAGCCACATTAAGAAGGAAACTTTTCTAACATTGAACGAGTAGGGTCCGTAGGAGGGTTGTGTTGAAGTTCATGGGCCGCGGCAATTGGCGTTGCAGGGTATAACTTACCGCCATGGGTCGTGTTGAGCTAGACAAGGACCATTTACTATAATAAATTGATCAATATACTCAAGTCGCATCTTGAATGACATGCACCATGTTTTGAAATCAGATCCAATATAAAAATATGGATGCAGGCTAAGTGACAAGAATCAGGTTCTAAAGTCAAATCAATAATAACATGGGACACGATTGTCACATTCTAGGTGATACAGATCATGTCTTAAATAATGCAGGCAATGTTATGAACAATATAGGTCGTGTTTCAAAATACACATGCCACGTTCTAAAACAAGACCATAAAATATTATATTGTCGACGGGAGCCACGTCGAGCCGGGGTGCGAGCAGTGTAAGCCCCAATGTGAGCGCAACGTCATTACCGAGCTAAATTTTGGGTAGAAAACTTCACCAAAAAACAAATTCAAATTATAATAAAATCTAAGAATCTATAAAATGATGTGTGACCACATCAAATCATCATTAAATCAAATTTAAAATGGAACTTTAACACACTTTATTTATACAAAAAAATTCATATCTACGAAAGATTTATTTGAAAATATACCTTGGTCGTCGATCTAATATCGACGTGCCTTTTCAATGTCATCTCGATCCAAAATGAACACCCTTTTAGTTCATAATTAAGTTTTTTTGCTGAATTCTAAATGTTTCAAAGAGGGAGAGTAAAGATTAATCACTTCATAATTAATTTTGAACAAGAACGTTACAGCTACACAAATTCAACGGCCTTGATCTCTCTGATGTCGGGGACATCGCCACTCGACCGTTATATTCCCGCCAACTCCAACTAATATTTTTATTGGCGGCTCCTCTTGTGAGGCTTCCACAGGGAACAGAAGGATACGGGCTGCCCCTTCCACCGGAGCCCCGCCGCCGCCGCCGGCGTGGCCGTCATCGCTTCCTTCGAAGAAGGAAGCGCCGGTTCTGCTGCCGTCGTCTCCCAGTTTCCGTCGAACTTTCTCATCAGCGTCCGCCCGGCTTCCACGGCCTCCTGGCTGAACCCCTCCTCCACGAAACCGGCGTTCCACATCCTCTCACGCCACCGGTCCCTCCCCTCTGCCGGCGCCACCTCAGGCGACTCCAGCAGTCTCGACGCTTCCCCCTCCAACACCCGTCTCTCCGGGCATTCCTTTGCTTTGAACGCCGCGCTCGTCGAGTCCAGGAACCTCCAAAGCAGCGCCGCCCGCCTCGCGAACGCCGCCGGAAACCCTACGCCCCCGCCGCCTTCTCCTTCGATTTCGCTGAGGACTACGAGATCGGGATTGAGCTCACTTACGGACCGCAGGAACGCCGCGCGGTCTTCTGTCCTGACGTGACCTGCACGGAACTGGACGAGGATGGAGCACCGCCTGGGCGGCGAGCCAGCGCGTCGAGGAGCGTCGGCCACTGGACGCCGTGGGAGACGCCGACGTCGACGACATGGAGGTTTCGGGTGCGTTGGTGCTTCTTATCGAGCCCCAAGTTTTGGAGAATGGTGGCGTTGGCAAGGGCGTTAGGGAAGGCAAACCAGGGGCTCACCTCGTGAAACTTGATGAGCACTGAGCGGAATAGCTTCAAATCTGACGTTACGAAGGTGGGTGCTGCGGCTTTGCTGTCCGGGAGGAAGGAGGCTCCGTTGGCGATCCCGGCCGAGGACACATAGAGAGCGAGCGCGCGGAGGCCGTCGGCAGCGAGGCGGTGGTTGACGTCGCCTGTGGGGGAGGCGAGCTCCTTCAAAACGTAGAACAAGTGTTGGATCCTCGAGAAGTTCCCTGATTCAATGGCCACGGCGCAAGGATTCAGCAATTGCTCGGCCCATCTTGCCTCTTTACACCCTCCGTCGCCGGAGTTCGCTCCACTCCCCTTCCGTTGCCCCCTTTTGGCTATCGCTGGCTTCTTGCTTGTGACTACTTCCTCCACAAACACATGCTCACCTTCGTTTATAACAGTCGTCTGGGAGTTACACGCAAAGACGTCTTTGTGTTCGGTGGATTGACTCAAAGAGAATTTTCGCTTCTTGGAAAGCTCAGGTTGCCAAGACGCTGGTGGATCAATGGAGGATACAGAAGCGGCAACAGGAGGGTTGGTGGCAGGGGGTGTTGTGTAGCTCAGGTTAACCACTTCTTCCTGTTCTTGTGTCCACCATTCACACCTTGCGATTTCTTCTGGGGCAGCAAAAGGTTCATCTAGAAAGGAAGGGTGGATAGAGATGGAGTCCTCTAGCCAGTTCAGGAGGTGTTGCTGGTTGTGGTGATTTGTTGTGAGGTTGGGATCAGATCCTCCATCAAAAGACATGGTGATGTCTGACAGTTAAGTCTGATTCAGGGGTTCCGAGCATTGACTTCAGAACTTCCAATCCAAATCCAGTTTTTGTTCAACTTGACATGGTGAAGAAGTCCTTATACTGCTCAGTTCATAGTTGGCAACAAACTGAAGTAAGCTCAGTAGCTATGTGAAATTTGCAGAAGATGAGAGTTTGATGGGCTTAGGAGAAAGATGGCAGAGAGGAGGAGGAGGAGGAACAAGCTATGAACTTGGGGGGTTTCAGGCATTGACCTGAAAGAGAAGTTAGAAAAATAACACTTTGCGACTTCACTGTGATTGGTAGATCAGAATATAAAGTTTGGATGATAGGAAAGGCAGAAGGATCGAAATAATCCAGTGCTGCATTTTGTGCTGTTATTGGAGCTCAATTGTGAGTTTTTTGTATTTTGTTGCCATTATATTAATCTGAAAGTGATGGCTGTTGGTTGTTAGTTGCGATAAAGATAGATTACTACTCCATGTTGTATTAACTTACTACTTTCTATGTGTATTATATATGTTAATGATTGGGAATCAGGATCCAGATGATGCAAGGAGAGTTTTCTAATATATGAAGAGGTTATGAGTCCTTTATTAAATACTTTCTTTTATATTGCAGGTTTTGGCTTATCTAATGTTGACATGTGTCTGGAGCAATGCACTGTTTGCTGCCATGTCATACTCAGGTTGGCTGCAATTGCACTCTACTAGCAGCATATCAACTTAGAGGTGAGAACTGAGAAGATGACTTCATCTATCCAGTAAGGTAATTATAGCAAATGGACCAAACATGATTTGTTAACTGTATTGGAGTCACAAATTGCTAAAATAATCCTTCCAATGACCTTATTTAGTTCCTTTAGGTTGCAATTCTACTGCTATTTGAATTTTTTGTCAACAGGATGCATGCAATATTATTGTAGATGGCATCCTCCATTAGACAGCAATAGAGGGTTGAGAATCTAAGGATTCGGTTAATTTTCTATTTACGGTGCTGTTTCATGGTATTTGTTAACGCGTTTGGCCAATGAAAATCTTTTATATCCACCCTCGATTCATAAGAACATATAACGATAAATCTTTATGGGTATCAAGAATCTTTTCAAGTGCTTTTCCCTGTTCTCTTTGGCTTATTATCATCTTCATGTGGAGATAAATTTTGGTTATTTTTTTCTGGCAATTGACTTATGGCTTTTTGCCATAGCAACATTAAGATATATAATCTGGATAGCAACTTTTTTAGAGAGAAAGGTAAAATTTATTTTTTTTTATTTTTTCTAACTAACTAAAAATCATTTACTTCAAAAAATAAGAAGTTTTGCCCTTCGTTATTCTCGTTCCTATCACCTTCTGCTCTCTTCTCTTTCCCTCATCTATCCAAATACATCCTTAACTTTTATATTTGGAATATTTTGGCGTATACAATCCTTTTATTTTCTTGGCTTCCAGCACTTTGATACTTGAAGAAATATCCTTGTCACATTTTCTCGCAGGAAAGTAAG
This sequence comes from Pontederia paniculata, assembly GCA_001647135.1. Classification (NCBI taxonomy): domain Eukaryota; kingdom Viridiplantae; phylum Streptophyta; class Magnoliopsida; order Commelinales; family Pontederiaceae; genus Pontederia; species Pontederia paniculata. Next base: position 61,740 of record LTAE01000806.1, read on the forward strand.
TTGTATATATATTGTAGTTCTGTAACTCTAGTATCCTTTAATCTTCTCATACATTCTTAATGCAAATATATAATAGTAAATAAAGCAGTGCCAATGTGGCATTAAAGTCTATAGGTTGTTGTTCTTTGAGGACATATGTCGTCCTTAATTATGCTCTTATCGATCGGAGATTGTTTGATACTATCTATAAGTATCCATATGGCCTCAAATGATTAACACCAATTCTATTCACTTTCAACAACTTATCTATGTTACAATATTAATGTCACACCTCGGACCCGTCGCCCGGAGCACGGTAAGGGGTGTTGCGACATTTCACTAATTCAAATTCAAACTCTATATAACAAAGGTCAATATAGTACACCAACGACTTCAAATTAACTAACTCTACCATTTTTCGAAAATTTCGGCATGACCTTTCCTAAAAATTAGTCCATTCGACATATACAACAAGTATAAAAGGGCCAAGCCCAAATCATATAAGATAAGATAAAATGATAACAGATAAAGTAATGAGCTAGATGCCCTCACAAGGAGTTCACAATACTCCAATATCGATAATAATAAATAAACGAGCACAAAGTCCGACAAATAGGCAAAACTCTATGGATATGATAAGAATGAACAAGAATATAGTCTAAAGCTCTCCAAACTCTCGTATACACATACGCAATCCTAATTACTTTTTCTTTTTAGCCCGATGAGCATGCAAGAGGTCTATAGCCTCAATCCTCGAGGAATATCTCCTCCTCCTCACCTACAAAACAACAATAATAAGAGGGGTGAGCATAAATGGTCAGTGAGTGTAAGAAGTGGATCCATAAAATATTTAAACCATCCGAAAATAAAATCATCAGAAAACAAGATCAAAATGTATATCATACAACTTCATATAATAAAATACTTGCAATCAATGCATGAGTTAAAATATCCTATGTATGGACTAAACTACGTGTCATGACACCTCGCCATTCGCGATCACATATCCATCTCGTCATGACTAATGACCACCTCGAACCCGCGAGCCGTCGCTCGCCCCCACGAGGGCATCCCATCGTCACCACGATTAGTTTCCTCGATCATGTAGGCCATCACCCAGGCAGATCACCTCAACCCCGTGAGCTATTGCTCGCCCCCACGAGAGAGAGCTACCGTCATCATCATCATCATCAACAACAACAACAACACCTTACTCCATGTGAGCTACCATACATGTCTAATGCACATGCATGAGATATGCATATATATCAAGGTAGTATTCCAAAATAATACTAGAAATTAACATTTCAATCAATTTTTCAGGATTTATACACCACATAAGAATAAAAGCCTCAAATATCAACATACGAGAAATCATATTTAAATCCTGAAATCACCAAGTATAAGAAATCCATACGGAATTCAATCGGAAAGTCGAAGCTGACATATCATGACAATGCCCAAAAGATCATCACATCATCAACATTAATCAATCAGGTGAGCTAAAGAAATGAATATAATGAACCACGATGATGTGGTATTGCTCTAGGTTTATAAAAAGTCCCACTCACCTCGGATATGCTCGATCACGTCGGGTCCTCTGTGTACGAGCAAATCAGTCAGCCGAGAACCAAATCAATTATATGATTAAATTCTATTAATTCCTTTATATAGATGAGCATATACTTAAACTTCCTAATTAAGATTATGATTCAAGTAGAACAACTATTTTTTTAACTCTCTTATAAATCAGTTCATAATATTAGATATATGACCATTTCAGATTTCGGCCAGCAACTATACAATTTGTGATTGCATCCATTCAATCAAATGTATATAACTACCACCACCTATATGTATATACCATGTAGTCATTATTTGGTAATTATCTAGAAGTCAAATTAATTACTCCAACCAGGTTAATACACCACTTTAATTGTCACAAATCGTACTAATTAATCAACAGTAAATCCACTCACTGTTTCTATTCCATTTGCTGCCATCTTGAGACAACAAAAGCACTTAACAGTACCCCAAAACATACTTTTGTATATGCATATATAACATGCAATATCCTTCACCTAAATGCTAGAAATACTTTCCAGCAATGTTTAATTACTCTTTTAACTCCTACAACTTATCATCTTGAGCATCAGATTCCATATAGTTGCTCATATGTATGTAATAACAATACTAACTATGCTCAGCTTAGATTAGACACACTTACATGGATACTTATACCTACAAACATACTTATCCATAATTATTATTCACATAATATTGCATATATATATATCATATATTTATATGTATATATATATATATATATATATATATATATGTACATATATATATGTAAATAGATGCATGCGCACTTGAAATCCACATTAGAGTGTTAGTGTCACTCACCTAAGATAAGTGAATCTGGATCGTGCAATCTTCCCTCCTACATCCAATGTGATCTCGGCGACCCGACTCTGATGATCACGACTGAAAAATGAATCCATCTGCTTGATAAGGTATAGGGAAATCATAGTGATAGATTGCTTACTGGAACCTTAGATGCTCACCGGATGTATAGAAACATGTCGCATGCTCATCATCTCTCTCGTCTCCGATATCAATCTTACGAACACGAAGAGACCCGCTGCCATATTCGATCAAATGGAATCACACACATAAACAATCTAGTCTTATCATTCGATTAAGTCGACGACTCACCAGAGATCCCTCAATTCGTGAGTTATTTGAAAATCCCGAAGAAATCCATGAAACGAGCCACAAATCCATCGACCAAAAATCAATCCTATTACACAAGAAATATCCCCCAAAATCTCAGTCTAAAATACATCCTATAATCATCTAAAACCAGTGCACAACTCACTTGAGAAGAATCAGCCACGAAAGCATCGAATGCGGCCGGATTCCTCTTCTTGTAAGCGCGGCCAAGCGTCAAACACTCAACGAGAGTGCTCGATTCCTACTTCCACGTCTTCATCTCTCGGAGCCCTTCCATGTCGTACCCTCCGATGGTCGAACGACGGCCGAAATCGATGCCATCAATGCTGCCTTGGCGAGCAGCTACAACGTCATGCGAAGGGGAAAAAGTTACGGAGGGGAGAAAGAGGGAGAGAGGGAAAAAAAGGAATAAGTTTTTTTATTTTTTTGGGCCCTTATTTCTATTGGGTTGTTTCAATACTACACCCATAAAATGAATTTCGTCCTCGAAATTTGTACGTACTTGAAACTTAGAGCAAACTCCTCCATATATCTTCAATCTCATATATAACTTCTTCACAAAACACCAACACGTCTTGCTTGCCAAATCATGCTAGGTCAAATCCTTTACATGCTTCCTTAAGTTCTTTCTCAACGTACTAATCCTTTCATGATAACCTTTTTGCCTTTGTGAAATGTAGAAATAATGAATGGTTTTATACTCTTGTCGACACTCATGGTTTGACAAGTGATCATTCGTAAGTTCCGCTCATTTGAGTATTACATAGATTCAATAGATTTAATATAAAATTTCCTTATAATTTGAAACCTCCAAATTTATGTTTTCTCCAAAGTATAATTAGAACTCTATATTCAACTTGAGAATAAAATTCGATCATCATGGCTATTTAAATAAGCTTGTCAAATTAGGACAAAGATTCTCTTACAAACTCCATATAACTTAAATACTATCCTCAAATAAACCTAGGACTTCTCCTTCAATGTTAAATACAACTTAGAAATTTGACATTCAATTCAAGACTAAAATTGAACAATCCTCATATTCTTGGTTTTCTTTAACTCATATACTCTCTTCTCACCGTTGGCAGTAAACAAATTTCCAAACACCAGATGGAAATTAATTTCGATCAAAATTTATGAACCACCTCCAACTTGACATTGTCTCACTTAATGGTCTTTTTTTTCCCTTTGCTCATTTTTCAGAATATGATGGTTAATGTCGGTTCGAGCTCTCGATCGAGAATTGGATGGCGTCCCACTCCAATAGCTCTTTCGACGAACTTTTACCAACACACCATAGATGCGAAAGTTGATGAGTCAGTCTGAGTTCTCGATTGATGACCATAGGTGCACACTCCGATCAATCTATCGATAAACTTTCAACTAGTCCCTCAAACATGTCTAAATCGACGAGATGAAAATCTATGACGATATGTCACTTCTGAACTATAGCAATTCGAGAACTAACGATGTGAAATTAATCGGTTGTGATGAACGACTTGATGAACGAATGTGAAGGGAAAATCAACTATAAGTCTCTTCTCAAAAATGATAAGACATAATCAATATTGATTCCAATCAGTACAATGGACCTTGGTCGATAAACAGTTTCAAAGATGATCTTGGAGTCGATAACGAGCTGAGAATCATAAATGATTCCCTAATCATCAATGACATTTCATGTTAAAAAATGACGAGCCGTAAGTCGTCATTATTGCCAAAAATCGATAACGTCAAATTATGATAAATCATTTTTTGAAGTGTCTGGATACTGATAATAAGATAATGATTGGCAATGATTTCCTTAGTTGGTATGGACGAATTCGTGTCCGTAAATCATCGCGTTATGACTAAGAATCATGATCAAAGTCAATAAATTAGAATCAACGAGTCAATAGTCGACGATGATGGATTGACATCAGGATTAATAAAATAAATTATGTGATGGATCAATAATGTTTAGTGAGATATATATATTGACCATAATAAACCCAAAATATACGTGATTAGTCTAATCGTGACAAATAAATTCCACGCTAATATTGATTGCTCCAAATTAATAATTGTACCTCGAGCATTCTTAATAACAAATCATGAATTGTGACAATAGGTCAAGAGTTCATGAAATCCATGACAATCTTGTCTCGATCCACATATCATATATCATCATATTGTTTATCAATATTATTTTATTAACTGAGTCATCATATTCCTCAATAATAATTTTTTTTTAACATGATATATATCACATCCAAGGNTAGGTGCACACTCCGATCAATCTATCGATAAACTTTCAACTAGTCCCTCAAACATGTCTAAATCGACGAGATGAAAATCTATGACGATATGTCACTTCTGAACTATAGCAATTCGAGAACTAACGATGTGAAATTAATCGGTTGTGATGAACGACTTGATGAACGAATGTGAAGGGAAAATCAACTATAAGTCTCTTCTCAAAAATGATAAGACATAATCAATATTGATTCCAATCAGTACAATGGACCTTGGTCGATAAACAGTTTCAAAGATGATCTTGGAGTCGATAACGAGCTGAGAATCATAAATGATTCCCTAATCATCAATGACATTTCATGTTAAAAAATGACGAGCCGTAAGTCGTCATTATTGCCAAAAATCGATAACGTCAAATTATGATAAATCATTTTTTGAAGTGTCTGGATACTGATAATAAGATAATGATTGGCAATGATTTCCTTAGTTGGTATGGACGAATTCGTGTCCGTAAATCATCGCGTTATGACTAAGAATCATGATCAAAGTCAATAAATTAGAATCAACGAGTCAATAGTCGACGATGATGGATTGACATCAGGATTAATAAAATAAATTATGTGATGGATCAATAATGTTTAGTGAGATATATATATTGACCATAATAAACCCAAAATATACGTGATTAGTCTAATCGTGACAAATAAATTCCACGCTAATATTGATTGCTCCAAATTAATAATTGTACCTCGAGCATTCTTAATAACAAATCATGAATTGTGACAATAGGTCAAGAGTTCATGAAATCCATGACAATCTTGTCTCGATCCACATATCATATATCATCATATTGTTTATCAATATTATTTTATTAACTGAGTCATCATATTCCTCAATAATAATTTTTTTTTAACATGATATATATCACATCCAAGGATGATATCCTCTAGTCATCTTTAAACATCACTTCATCGAGAGGTAATTTTAGTCTTGCCTTGGCATAATAGTCTACAATATCCAATCCATACTGAATAACTCACTAAAAGTATGGGTGTTAATGAAAATTTAATTAGTGATTACCTTTATGGATATATTTGATGAACGAGTCACTACTATGTAAGTGATATATCATATTACCTTAATTCTTCAAATGGACTCTCAACCTTAAAGGTTGTTCATTTGCCTCAGCATAAGTGTCACATTTCACTGCACCCATTTGCTCATGGATATAAGAGTATCTTATAGATATAAATAATATTCTTGTCTTGATCAACAATATTGACAAAGATTTTTCGACAGGAAAAAATTTACACTATGTCATTATCCATTTCAGTTGATCAACTTTTCTTTTTCCTCATGATCAATAACATAATTGTAACATTCATGACATATTCTTATATTCCAATCGACTCAAGGTCAAATCATATGTTTCATTCATGTCCTTCAACTAAATCAAGAACAGTCTTGGCAGAAGCACTAATCTTAAGTTTTTTCCCTCGATTTCATCTCTTTGAACATTCACCCAAGTTTTATCATTTAGATCTTGACTATTTTTTTTCATGCTCACTCTAAAGTTCAATTTCATTATCCTCGATTTATTTCATTTGGCAAATGAAGCCTACATTACAAGTATAAATAATACTTTAATCAATCGCTGAAAGTTGAGCAACATCGACTCAATAAGAACATTGTCTCATTGGCTCTACCATATGATGTGAGCCTATACTCGTACCAGATTCATGGATCCATAAACTCAATTGTGGTATTTATATCACATAGTATTTTATTTTACTTGCAATTCTTATATACTCTTATCAATCATATCCCCTATCACATATCTTTTGTACCACTATTATCTCGTGTATGATATTGGCCTACCTTATCATATCAACTTTCTTTTTGAATAATTTCAGGTATAATAAAAAAAACATACTACATTCTTTTCGGTCTGATGCCGACCAAGTTCTATCCCATATAATATACCTCGATATCACCTAGAGTTAGCACTCATATCAGTTCTTGATATCAACCAAAATTTGTCATCATCATAACAATATTTTTCATTTATGTTTGTGAGAATCTAACATTTTCCATAAATGATATATACCAGAGGTAGACAAGTTTCAAGTTTGTATCTATTTGACATCATAACAATGCATAATCACTGGCTAACATTACATTATCATTATATGCACATGAAACATGAATACTCGTATTAATATTGACGATCCCATACTTATTCCATTTTGCATATCAAAGCATATTTCATGCCATATCTAAATTATGACATATACAAGTTTGCCTTTAGCAAACTATATTAATATACCACTTCTATCATACATAATCACAAATTAAAATCAATATAAATATTATGCAACAAGCATAAACATTAATAAGCACTTAAGCATACTTTGAACAAACACATGCAGATTTATTTTCATTTTACTCCGACTCTACTCACGTCCTTGCGTTGGATCTAAAGCCTGGGCTCTAATACCATAACTTGTCATGCCCCGGACCCGCCGCCCGGAGCGCGGCAAGGGATGTTGCGACTTTTCACTAATTCAAATTCAAACTCTATATAACAACGGTCAATATAGTAGACCAACGACTCCAAATTAACTAACTTTAGGATTTTCTAAAAATTTCAGCATGACCTTTGCTAAAAATTAGTCCATGCGACATATTCAACATGTATAAAGGGGTCAAGCCCGAATCATATACGATAAAATAAAATGATAACGGATAAAGTAATGGGCCAGATGCCCTCACAAGGAGTTCATAATACTCCAATACCGATAATAACAAATAAACGGGCACAAGGTCTGACAAATAGGAAAAATTCTATGGGTATAACAAGAATTGACAAGAATATAGTCTAAACCTCTCCAAACTCTCATATACACACACAATCCTAATTATTTTTCCTTTTTAGCTCGGTGAGCATGCAAGAGATCTATAGCCTCAAATCTCGATTAGTATCTCATCCTCCTCACCTACAAAACAACAATAATAAGAAGGGTGAGCATAAATGATTCAGTGAGTGTAAGAAGTGGATCCATAAAATATTTAAACCACCCGAAAATAAAATCATCGGAAAACACGATCAAAATGTATATCATACATAGCTTCATATAATAAAATACTTGCAATCAAAGCAGGAGTTAAAGTATGCTATGTATAAGCTGAACTATGTGTCATGACACCTCGCCATCCACGATCACATATCCATCCCGTCACGGCTGATGACCACCTCGACCCCGCGAGCCGTAGCTCGCCCCCACGAGGGCATCACACCGTCACCANCATCATCATCATCATCATCATCATCATCATCATCATCATCATCAACAACAACAGCCCTCACTCCATGTGAGCTACCATGCATGTCTAATGCACATGCATGAGATATACATATATATCAGGGTAGTATTTCAAAATAATAATATGAATTAACACTCGAATCAATCTTTCAGGATTTATACACCACACAAGCATAAAAGTATTCAAATCTCAGCATACGAGAAATAATTCTTAAATCCTAAAATTGCCAAGTACAAGAAATCCATACGGAATTCAATCGAAAACCGAAGGCGACATATCATGACAATGGCCCGAAAGATCATCACATCATTAACATTAATCAATCAAGTGAGCTAAAGAAATGCATATAATGAACCACGACGATGTGGTATTGCTCTAGGTTTATGGAAAGTCCCACTCACCTCAGATACGCTCAATCACGTCGGGTCCTCTGTGTACGAGCAAATCAGTTAGCCGCGAACCAAATCAATTATATGATTAGATTCTATTAATTCCTTTACATAGATGAACATACACTTAAACTTCCTAATTAAGATTATGATTCAAGTAGAATAACTATTTTTTTAACTCTCTTATAAATCAGTTCATAATATATATGTATATGACCATTTCAGATTTCGGCAAGCGACTATACAATTTATGATTGTATCCATTCAATCAAATGTATATAACTACCACCACCTATATGTATATACCATGTAGTCATTATTTGGTAATTATCCAGAAGTCAAATTAATTACTCCAACTAGGTTAATACACCACTTTAATTGTCAGAAATCATACTAATTAATCAGCAGTAAATCCATTGTTAATCTTCATTGTTTATATTCCATTTGCTGCCATCTTGAGACAACATAAGCACTTAACAGTACCCCAAAACATACTTTTGTATATGCATATATAACATGCAATATCCTTCACCTAAATGCTCAAAATACTTTCCATCAGTGTTTAATTACTCTTTTAACTCCTACAACTTATCATTTTGAGCATCAGATTCCATATAGTTGCTCATATGTATGTAATAACAATATTAACTATGCTCAACTTAGATTACACACACTTACATGGATATTACCTACAAACATACTTATCCATAATTATTATTCACATCATACTGCATATACATATATATATATATATATAT
>LTAE01000807.1:0-30965 GCA_001647135.1 Pontederia paniculata
AGTCTTGAGAACTAACTTTGGTCATTTTGAAAACACCGAGAGTGCTTAGAACGAGAGTCTTAGTTCCTCTTGTGAGAAGAGTTCAAGAGAGCTTGAGCGATTATATTATAAGAGGTTGTTCTCCTTGTCCTCAGTACAAAGAAAGGAGAGTTGTAAGGGAGCCTTCGCCCTTGAAGAAGGATATAGTGAACTCCGAAGATCTCGTAGAGAAGATCGGAGCGGGGACGTAGGCCAGCAGTTCGGCCGAACCTCGATAACAAACCTTGCGTTTGTTTTGTGTGTTTGTTCTCTTTACTCTCTTCTCTGTTTGTCCATATTCGTATATTTTTTGCTTCCGCTAACACAACACTAAGAGATTTAAAAATTTTAATACACTAGAAAACATAAACATGCATTCCCTGAATTGCATGACATTATTTCAGACAGGTCTCATTTCTTGGATGATGCATCATTTAGTTTTTCCAGCTCCTTTAAGCATCAATAAAGTTTTTTCTCAAATAGTTATAAATATTTTATTTTAAACTAAAAAGCAAGATTTAAAATCAATTAAACTTTTTGTTGTACTAAATATTTTAGTCGAATTTCATGTCATGAAACATGTATATAATAAATTCGTATATTAATTAATGAGTAATGAATGTGTTGGAGATAGCAGATGGAGATTAATCAGTCAATCTCTATTGACATCAATCTAACTTCTAGAATTTTTTTTCTAGGGGTACATATGTAATTTCATTAGTTTATGGGCGGATACAACATAGTGAAAATTTTCTGCGACGGTTGTGGACGTAGGAGATTTATCTCCAAATCACGTAAAATCTGTGCGTATTTTTTTTGTACGCCTGTGGATCTTTTTTTTTTGTTTTTCGTGATTTTCCAAGAGAATGCAACTAATAAAAAAATATGTATATGTACATTTGCGAAGCTGAAAAAAATTCTTAACCGAGAGAAGGATCAAAACCCCTCAAAAATTATAGAATCTATTAGGTGAAAGGCAGGAGTAAAATATTAATCCTAAAAATTGTGTAAAAGTTTATCCAAAAGAGAAAAATGAATAAAGTTAATTTGTTAAACAACAGTTAATCAAATTAATCATAATACTTAATGTGTCAATTCACTTTTTAATTTGCAGTGTGGGTTTAATCCTTCTGTTTCATCCTTAGTTTTTTTCTTGCATTTTCTTTCCTTTCACTGCACGGCTAAAAAAACACATTTTTTAATGTATATTTATTTTAATAATTTGAAACTTTTAATTAATTTAGAAAAATAAATGTGAAATATACATCAAATCACTCACTTTTTTAATAGTTAAATATACTGATTATAATCAAGTTCGATTTGCACATCTAATTAATAAGGGTGTATTTTAAGGATAACGAAAGCTAGTAGTTATTGGTTCGATTTTTGGAATTATTAATTTGATAAGAAGAATATCGTTCTATTGAGCGGATACTGAAAAAATATACTGATTGATATGTTAATTTCACAAAAGTTAATTTTAATTGACAAATCCATCCGGGCATTAATGCTATTTTCTGGTTTAGGAGAGGGTAAATGTGAAAATTGAGCCGGTAACTTAATATTATTCTCTAACGAGAAAAAGAAAAAAAAAGAACAAGCGGAGTCGAAGTAGTTCTCCTCTTCATTCGTCCGCTCAATCGTTCGCTCGCTCGTTCGTCGTCTCCGTTTGCTCCTCATCCCGAAACCCTAAATTTTTTTTTCGTTTGGGTGACAACAACTTGGCAATCGTTTGTAAGGTGATGCGAATGGTCCTCCGAGCAATGCCACCGATTGTTTTGTGATGCTGCAAGAGCTCAAATTTTCTCGCATTTATGCTTGTTTTCAAGAATTGATCCCCGGACATTTTTCTGAGCTCCCTTAAACCCTAATGACTTCTCATGTATTCGTTTCTCTTCGTCGTGAGACAACAGAAAGAATTGTTATTTCTTTCTGTTTTCATCTTGATGATTGATGTCTTTCTTTGAGCTGCTCTAAATCCTCGTTCTTTGCTCATGGGTTGAAATGGAAGTACAAAAGATCGTTGCGTCTCTCCTGTTCCTTGTTTATTGATGCGTTTTGACTGCGTGGGGGATGCAGGAGTTGATTAGAAGATGGGATCGTCTCAGAAAAAGATCCCATTTCATAAGCACAGAGAAGCAGAGGAGGCAAGGAAGAAAGTATAGTTCCTTTCTTTTTTTGGATTTATCTCTTCCTTATCTCGTCAGTTTCGAACTGATTGATGACTCAATTCCTATTGTGGTGAAAATCAAAGAGGGAGGAGGATGAGGCCGCTCAGGTTTATGCTGAATTTGTCCAGTCTTTCCAAGGAGAAAACGTTCCAGGTTCAAAGACTTTTGTGAGGGGAGGAGTTATTGATCCAAATGATAAGCACAAAGCCAATTCTGAAGGTTAGCGATGGTTGATATTCTTACTTGATTTATATTCAGCTTTCTTGTTTACATTTATGATTTAACTTTTATTAATGGATGCATAAGATGGTTTATTATTGTGAATACAAATTAATAAAAGGGCTGGTCTTTTGATTCATTCACCAATCGCAGGTGGAAAGTCCAAAGATGGGGTTTCTATTCCAAAGAAGGGGAGTAGGTAAATGAATGTACTTTGATACTCAGAAATATCCAAATATTGGTATCACGATATTCCGGTGTTGGAATAAAGCACATTGTGATGTTACTTAATTAGGGTAAATTTTTGGAATTGCACATTCACACACATGAATTAGGAAATGCCCTATGAATATGATCTTTTGAGTTTTGGTACCCTTGAAACAAATCCTTGTATTGGCAAGTAGTCTGGTTAAGAGATTGATACTTATCATGTGCATTATCACGTTTTGTTCCCATCTTAACAATCTTGAACTGATTTTCAGTGGTTGTTTTCCTTTTGTGCTCGCATTTCCTTGTATAAATTTCTTGGTTTATCTTTTGTAATTCAGTAAATTACTTTCATATCTACATAAGAAATTTCTTTTCTTCCATCCTTTGTATTTGCAGTTGATTCATTGCTTTCGAACTTATTAGTTTTATTTTGTTTTCCTTTCTTTGGGGATTTCCGTAGAGATGACATATATTTATCACTTATGATTTAGTTGTACATGTGTATAGTCTTTATATTTATTATGAAACATTGCTTTTCTAGAAGGGATAAGAAGTGTGAATTTGTTGAGTTTCTCACCGTGTCCAGTTTTAATTTCCTGTTTTGTCGTTCTTTGATTCACCTTGATTCAAAATATCTAAATAAGTCACTTTACACTTCTCCGAATTACACATGACAAAGGTCCTATCTACTTTGTTGATTTATTTATTATTAGCATTTCTGTTATAGAATACAGAGTGTGGTGCTTATTACTTGAGAAAATATGCATATCATGTGATTGTTTTCTGAGAGAACATATCATGAGATTGGGTTGGAGGGGAACATCATTTATAGAATTCCTTATATTTTTGTACGTTTTTTCTTCTCTCTGATGTAATGTATTTATTATTAATATGTAAAGTTCTAACTGATCAGAATTTTTGTAGTCTACGTTAAGACAATGGGATTTGAAATATGTGTAACTTTCTTCTCCGACCATCTTAAGCTGCTCCTTTATGCGGGTTTTCTTGGTAACTCTCGGAAATGCAGTGATGTACGAATCTTGAGGCTTTTATTGGGTATACGAATGACTATTTGAGGTCAATATTCCTCGAGAATTACTGTAAGTTATGAGTATAATATGTTATTGCGGAGAGAAAAATAATTATAGAGGACAAGCTGTTATCTGTTGCTACATAGATGCAATGTTATCATATTCTTTTTCCTACCTAGGATATAAAGGGGGTTGGAGGATCGAGGGTCATAGGATCGGGTCGAGGATCATAAAATCCTATTGTAATAAAAAAATATATTTCAAACATGCATTACTAAGTGAAGCACAATATAATATATATTTTTTGAAGGCACACGATATAATATTTTAATTATGATTTATTATTATTTCTAAATTTCTTTGACAGGTATGTTCCTTCTTTCTTGCCACCAATATCTCAGGGAAGAGAACCAGAGAAAACGGTCAGTTTTAAATTTTCTTAATCATATGAGGCTTCAGTCCTATTCTATTTTGTACAGTTATAATGTCTTCTTATTTGTGAAATTCCTAGAGTTTCGCATGATATATCTTTATTCTTAGTTTAAATATTTTAGTTAAACAACAAAAAAAATCTTAATTTCGGTTTTTTTAGGAAAGTCATGGAATCTGTTTGGCTTAGCTGATACATTAAGTGCTGAACATGATTTTAAAAGAACAAATAGTCACGTTCTTGAAAAAAATAAGTGCTCATAATAATAATTAATGTAGTCTTTGGTGAGAAAGTGTGAACGAATTATTTTTATCATTAAATGCCCTTCAAACAAATAATTTTAATTTATTCATGTAATGTTGATAAATATGTTTCAATTGTATTATTTAATTTATTTTAATATTAATGTATAACAAATTTTAATTAACTGAAACAAATAAATAATTAAAGGGAGGGTTCGGACTCTATGGATGGGTGGCCACTGCTCTCCCTAGTCCCTAACATGAAGGGCGGTGGCGGCTCCCTCCTCGAACTAGAGAAAGGTGGTCAGCTTTGGCCGCTCTCGTCAACAATGGAGGCGGACGGTCGGCATCCCTCCTTGAGAAGAGAGGGTGAGCCCAGCTGTCGTCCTCCGAGATGTGTAAACTGGTGGTGACCGCCACCATCCGGAGTCATGCTGCACCACTCCGGTGAGGAAGGGAGAGGAGAGATAAAGGAAGAAAGAAAATAAAGGATGAAGAAATAAAAGATCATTTTATTTGATGAAAATATTTAAAAAAGTTGAGGGTAAAATCAAAAGTAGGTTGATTTGATCCAGTAACTTATCAGCCAACAATATATAAGTTGGGTCTTCCAGCTTATTATTCTAATTATAAGCCCAAAATTAAATTTACAAATACTGAGATCCTATAAAATGGGCTGATAGGTTGGTTTTACCAACTTGTTAGCTAGCCAAGCACCCCCTTAATTCTGTTAATTTGGAAATGGTTTTTGTTGTTGGAGTCTTAAGTATGTGAATCAATTCTTCCTATGTATCAGAAAACATCTTTTGGATTGTTGGGATGATGATGATAGTAGTTAGTTCTGCTTTATAAAATGTGATTTTTCTCTGTGTGATAATCTGTGCCTATTATGTGCATAGTATTTCGTACAAGATATGATACAGAATTAAAAAAAAAATGTTACAGTTGTAAATCAAAGCCCTTCATGAGTCATATATATTTTCTATTATGCCGCCTTCTCCATTTTTTATATAACATGATTTGCAATGTTAGTTATACTTGGTATTTTGGCAAGTTGAATACCATAATATGGATGAAAGCTCTTCATTTTGATTTTTTTTCTTCTGTTAGAGAAATCTTTGTTCTGGTGTTTGGTACAGTACGACTTGTCTCGGACTTTCCTATGTTAGTTTTAACTGCAACACTTGACTAAGAAGTTAATGTTTTTTTTCTTGTTTTAACTTGCTCATCACATGCAGAAGAATGTGGAAAAGCCTAGGGAGAAAGAAAAGGGGAAGGAAAGACATATCGATTCATTTTTGGAGGAGCTGAAGTTTGATCAAGTGCTTAGAGAGAGGAGGAATCAAGAAAGTGAAAAATGGCACAGTGACATATCTGCTGTATGTACTTTTCATAATTTATCATTTTATGTAGTCTAGAAACAGACCATCTAGAATCTTTATGTGAACAGTAACAGTGATTTTGTGAACATCACTAACCTTTTTATTTGTTAGAAGGAATGAAACAAAAAAAATGACCTCATAATGATTGTTAGCATAAAGTGTTTTTTAGATCAACTCTCAAAACAAAGTAATTTAAAAAAAAAATCGTCCAAGTTAAGAAATCCAAGTGTTGATACTATAATTGATGGTAGCATGTATTTTTATTTGTCTTAATCAAATTAGTAAATTTCATATGATTCCTCGGTTATTACTGTAATATTTAAAGACTTGTCTCTGATGTCTTCAGTATTCATGTAATGCCTTGAAATAAATACTTATTTTGAAGGGTTTGAAATAGATACTTCAAATCTGGCTTGGAGACCGACCTATTTTTAGTTCCAATTAGATGCTTAAATCCATCGCTAAAACTGTAAATAAAATAAGTCATTTCATCATGTTCTTTTCGCTTCACATGCATATCCTCCTCCTCCTCCTCCTCCCGCATACAACCCTTTCAGCCTGAACCTCCCAGTCTCCCACCATTAGGTAGTGAGTCTTTCTATTTGTTAGTATAGTGCATGCATAAAACCCATGAGCCTAAGATTCCTCACTGGAAGGGGTAGAGGTGGAGCGAAGATGCACTCATCTTGCACATGCTTTCACATAGAATCTGTTTCCATGGCTCAATTTATGATATACTGTTGCTAAAGGATGCAACTTAAGCTTTGTGAGAAAGTGTGCTCTTAGCCTTATCTAGTAATTGACACCTTTACAATGTTCAGACTTGCGTAAATCCATGGTTATTGTCATTGAATTATAGTTGAACAAACACTTCTTTACTTCCCTGTAGCTTTTTTCCTTGAAAAGATAGATGATGCTTTTTCTGCAAACTTAAAGAGGAGATTTCACACATCGGATTATTTTGATGTCATATTTGTTGCCTCTTCTTTGCATCTAGTTATGTGCAGTGCTAAGGGGAACCTTATCTATTAAACAGGGAGGAGCATACCCACAACTTCGAATTGGATGGACTTTTAGATATTAAGTCTTATTGTGATTTTGGTTAGTCTCATATTCTGTGTACAAGAGGCATCAAGCAATTGTCATGAAACTTGAATATGATTTTCATGTAAAAAGTGAAGTGTCTTTTTCTCAAAAGAAAACAAGAACTGCTTTGCAATCTTCTAATTCTAGTGGACAAATTATCCACTATGTTGTTATCAAAGGTTTAAATGGTACTGCCTTTGGATGCATATATCCTGGCTTGTAGTTTTTATGGTGAGTCCTTGCTTGTATATTGAGCTTTACCATTTCAGTTGTGTTATATTCTTTATTCTGTCAGTCGGATAAATGTTGTAGACCTCCTGAAGCTCTTACCTAATGATGGGAACATGTTTCCGTAGGCACCTAGTCGTTTTGATGAGCTACCTGACTTTTTTGATCCAACTGGCAAGTTTTCTGGGTCATTTGAGGATGGGGACCCCCAAACAACGAATCTGTATGTTGGAAACCTCTCTCCTAAGGTCTAGTCATAGTCCTTTCTTCCGTTTTTGAGCATATCATTTGAACAACCTTTTAGATACACTGACATTTCATTCCATGTCAGGTTGATGAAAATTTTCTTCTAAGAACATTTGGAAGGTTTGGGCCAATTGCTAGCGTGAAGATAATGTGGCCTCGAACAGAGGAAGAACGAAGGAGGCAAAAAAATTGTGGTTTTGTTGCTTTCATGAATAGAGCGGATGGACAAGCTGCAAAGGATGAGATGCACGGTTAGCCAATATTCTATTTCCAAGGAAAGCATTCGGTTCTTTAACTTGTCATTATAGGTCCAGAGACTTGAGATGCTTCAAAGTTGTGTCTTGTTCTGTGTGGCTGCACGCTCTATTGCTTATTTTCATAGGATATGCTGTTTGGCAACTTACTCGCTCTTCAGACTTTTCTTTTATTTATGTACCTGCTTGAGTAGGGTTAGCACCTCATTCTACTAAGTTATATATTTCTGCTTTTAGAAGAGAAATAGGAGCTTCTGATTTCGAAGAACTACTCTTGAAATTGTCTTTTGGTGTATAAGCAATTTGTATCTAAGCATACATATGATTTTCAGGTGTAATGGTATATGAACATGAGTTGATAATTGGGTGGGGTAAATCTGTAGCACTTCCAGCACAGGCTTTGCCAGCTCCACCTCCTGGACACATGGCCATAAGAAGTAAAGAGGTACTACTACCTTCATGAATTTCAATTGCATATTCTTCGGCAGTACTTTATTAGTTCTTTGACTTGTCTCTCTTCGTGTTTATTGAATTTTTATTAACAGTAGTCAACTTGATTTCTTGGCAGGGAAATACAATAATAATATCTGGCCCAGAGGGGGCATCAGTTACTTCTGCTACAAATCAAAACTCGGAATTGGTAGGTTAATTTCTTAATCACAAACACAACAATTCTCTCGAAAAAAGTACAGAGCTCGTTCCTCTAAAAAAAAGTAGAGAGCTTGTTTTATCTTGTACTCTGCATGTAATAGTATTAAGCTCTAAATAAAATGGATGGTTACTCATTGTAACCATCCTTATTTAAAAAAAAATCAAATTCAAATTTCCCTTGAAAAATAATCACTTTAAATTTGCAATTGGCTTATGTTACAGAACTGTATGTTTGAGCATGAGTTCTTTTAGCTCATGTAAAAACGCCAGAAAATTATAGGTGGAAAATCTAACAGAACTTGGTCTCAATAATTGGCTTCTTAGTTTGAATGATGGCAAATTTCCTTTGTAATTTGACAAAAAATCTTTCTTTAAGGAAATTGGATGAAGAAGCTGTACCCTTTCACTTTCTTGCATTGTTTCTTTTACTTTGAGTTAGATGCTTAAGTATGTAGTCCTGCATATCATCTTACTCACAATTTCACAAAATTTTTTCGGAAGGGAATCTCACAAAACATTACAAGGTGTTGTAATCCATTAGCTGCTCTTGTGGATGCTCTCACTTTCTGTACTTCTTACTGCAATTATGTCTTTGGTTTTACCTATTTTAAGTTATTAGCAGTATTTTCTCTCTAAAATCAAATGTGTGACCTATCATTTGGCTTGATTTCTAGATGCTTACTCCAAGTATCCCAGATATTATTGTTGTCCCTCCAAAGGATGATCGACTTCAGCATGCTATTGACACTATGGCACTTTATGTACTTGATGGTGGATGTGCCTTTGAACAATCTGTAATGGAAAGAGGTCGTGGAAATCCACTTTTTAATTTCCTCTTTGATCTTAGATCAAACGAACATACCTACTATGTCTGGAGACTTTATTCATTTGCTCAGGTATTATTTCATTCTGTCATGCCAACATTTCTTTCTTTTAGGTGTTTAGGCTTTCAGCAGTTATAATATATTGTCTTTTACATTTTAGTGCGAGGATCAATGGTAAAGTCAACCTCAAGAAAGAAGTAAACATCGGTTGCTATTTAACAATAAATGATGATAAACTATGTTCCAGACCTTTCCTTGAGTTCCTTAGTTCATGGTCTGGTGCTTGTTCTGATGAAATGATTGAATGCTGTATTTTCTACGAAAGAAAGATGGGTGTAACTTTCTATCAAAAGGAAATGAAGATAGATGTTTTGAAGAAACAAGTTAAGATAAATGTTATTACATTGCACCCTTTGAAAGGTTTCTTGGAAATAAGTTTCCAACCTTTGACACTGAAAAATTTCAACGAAACCTTATCGTCAAATAATTTAGTGCCTTGCTGGCTTGTTGCTTCATTGAGTGAAATAATCAAATGCTCTTTTTTCGATTTTGATGGAATTCTCTTGTATGTACCAAACTATTAGGGGGACACCCTACAAAGATGGCGTACAGAACCATTCATCATGATTACTGGCAGTGGGAGGTGAGCAAAATATACTTCAATTTATTACAAGTGATAGAAACTCTCGGAGGGAACTCCCTCTTTTCCAATTGTTAATTACTTTTAATATGTATTCAAGTCACTATAGTCATGTTTCTTTTTTTTTTCTTTCTCTAACATGCATCAGATGGATACCTCCTTGTCTGCCACCTAGCCGAAGTCCTGAGCATGAGAAAGAATCTGCATCAACATTTGCAGCTGGTAGAAGCAGGGTTAGCTTTCTTAGTCAACTGTATTATTCGTAAATTAGAGATCTCCTATGTCCAGTGAAGTCTTTGATTTGTGACCTGTAGTTAGTTTATCTATGAAACCATGATTGAAATAGTATTTTCTTATTTACTCAATTTTCTTCTTCTAGTGTGCGGAGTTGAAGTGTGCATTGACGGATCCGCAAAGGGACGAGTTTGAAGATATGTTGCGGTCCCTTACTTTAGAAAGAAGTCAAATTAAAGAAGCTATGGGATTTGCCATAGACAATTCTGATGCAGCTGAAGAGGTAACTTTTTCGGAGATTGTTTTTTGGCAGCGTACATCTATAGCAGGTTCGCTTTTAGCTGTGCTATGGAAAACATAATCCATTAACAGTTCGTTAATAGGAATTGGTTAATGTATTGGGCCTACTGGTGTCCCTCTTTCATCATTAGATATTTTACTCTACTTTTTCCTTTTTCGATGCACATTAATATCGCTAATCTTCAATTTGTTATTGTCTTTTCACCATTGGTTTCACGTACTTGCAGATAATTGAGGTCCTTACAGAATCATTAACACTTAAAGAAACTCCTATACCAACCAAGGTTGCAAGACTTATGCTAGTATCTGATATACTTCATAATAGTTGTTCACCAGTTAAGAATGCTTCAGCCTATCGCACAAAGTTCGAAGCAACTATACCAGACATAATGGAGAGCTTCAATGATTTGTATTGCAGTATAACTGGGAGGATGACTGCTGAAGCATTAAAGGTTAATCAATCAAGCACAGATGTATTTTGATAATTCTAAATTTATTACTTTTATGAGCTTATATCCTTCAAATTTAATTTTGCAAAGGAGCGAGTCTTGAAGGTTCTTCAAGTATGGGCCGATTGGTTTCTCTTTTCAGATGCATATTTGAATGGACTACGAACTACTTTTCTGAGATCTGGGAACTCGGGTGTTATGCCCTTCCACTCAATTTGTGATGATGCTCCTGAAATTGAAAACAAAACTAGCTATATGGATATGTATGAAACAAGTAAGGTTAACCAGGATGCTGCCCTTGCCATTGGAAAGGGTGCTGCCATGAAGGAGTTGTTAGCTCTTCCTCTTGCAGAACTTGAGAGACGGTGCAGACACAATGGTTTATCACTCTGTGGAGGAAGAGAGATGATTGTTGCACGACTCCTCAACTTGGAAGAAGCAGAAAAAGAAAAAGGCTGCAAACAAGTTGATGATACAAAATATGGAGACAGATATTTTAGAGATGGAAATAACTGGAATTCCACCAGTGCTGGACCAAGAGAAGTAAATGCAGATGGAGAATCAGTTAAACCCTTTGGACTAAATCACAAATCACCAACTTTGAGTCGCAGTAAGGGTTTCATTTCCTCACAAGCTGAGGAAGTTCCAGACAAGAAAGAAGAATCTGATCCTGTTCTAATATCTAAGTGGAACCGTGAGGATGATGGTAGTGACGAAGATAGGACTTCAGAGAGATTGGGTATAGGTTACTCATCAGAAAGTGAAAATGCAGATGATCTTGGAAATTCTAATGTGGACCAAGCTACTGATGATGTTCATTATCACTCTGATAACATGAGGAATGAGGAACAGAGGTTGTAAATAATTTTTTAGGCTTTGTAAATTATGGTCTCCAAAATGATCTTTTAATCAGTTTCCTTTTTTCAAAATATTTTAGTCAATTACTTGACATTTTATCTTTTTGCTAATATGCAGGCAGAAACTAAGGCATTTGGAAGTTTCTGTATTGGAATACCGGGCATCGCTTGAAGAGAGCGGGCTACGAAGTTCTGAGGAAGTTGATAAGAAGGTAGCAATTCACCGTAAACAACTTCTGGTCGAATATGGAATATCAGTCAATGTTGATCCACGGAGTAAGGGATGTTCAACTGGTAAGGGAAGTGTGCGCGCACGTGAAAGTATTCAGTTGTCTTCAAACGTTAAGTTATTTTTAAGTGATTGATTATTTTCAACTAATTTCATGTATATTCAAGAGAATTATTTTGTCAACGTTATTCCAAACTCAAGTTTCATCATTTTCTTTGTGGATCAACATAAATAAAAACAGTATTCAGTAGCATTGTCTATGGTTGAGAGGAGTTTACCACTCTATAGACCTAAGATAATTATTGCATATCTTCTAAAAAAAAAGAAGATATTGTTGCTACTTTGTTACATATGATTTTATATACCATGATTTGTTCAGCATTAACTTTTGAATTGTTATGTACTGCATTTGCGACTTCAAATCCATTCTAGGTATTATAGTCCAGTGTGTTTGCAGGCATTTCTATTTTCCAGTGAGATTTATGTATAATGTAGCTTATATCTCTTATACTTGCAATCATGTTCTTAATGCACTTCCTGACTCTTGAAACTTCAGACAAGACTGTGAGGAGGGAAAAAGGTGATGACATTCATGATTCATCAAGGAAACGCCATCGAAGCCGGAGTCATAACCGCAGTCCTGGGAGGAAGTCAATGGATAAGGTACCGGGTAAGCACTGTGATAGAGACATGTCACATGATCTCAACAGTGGGAGAGAGAGGTCAAGCGGAAAGAGCGGGAGCACAGAGAGGGATGGTCGTCACAGTACGGACAAGACCAGAGAAAGGGTGGACAGGAGGCGAATTGGGAAGTAAGGCAATAAGCATTTGTCCTCCGAATGTTGAAGATATTTTTTACTCGGCCACGTCTTTCGTTTATCAGTAACTTTACTGACAGTTCAATTTGAGATGATGGGAGCTGAAGCAGAACAATCTAGAAAACATAAACATTTTCAGAGAAGACAAGAGAACTGGTTTTCTGGTATTCAGTAGTTGTAAAGTTTTTGTAGTTGTAAAGTTTTTGTAGGACTTTTATGGGAAACAAGATGCCTCATATCTGTTGGTATTGCTACAAACAATCGATAGCGAAATTTTTTGGGATTGATTACAATTGAAGAGTTTGTTTTGGTAATTTTACGGTGTGTTTTTTTTTCCTTCCATGAAACTTGGGTTGCTCGAGTGCATTTTTCTTTTTTTTTTTACATTATGCTGCATAATCAGCGGTCTTTGACTCGATGAAAGATGGAAGCTATTTTTGAGAAAGAAGACAACAGCTAAAAGGTGAATTTCAAGGTCCTGATTATTTGTCTATCTTTTCTTCAATGAGAAATGGAAGTTATGAGCATCTTTTTTTTAGATTGAAGTTATGGTCATCATTCAATAGGAATTCCACTAGAATTCTGCGGTGAAATATTTTTTGCCAAATTTGAAGAAATCATTGACGAGAGAGAGAGAGAGAGAGAGAGAGAGAGAGAGAGATTTAAATTTTTTAAGCCATTGTTCTTTTATAAGTTTTAAAGACATAAGTTCATACTCACCGTCATTTGGTCAGATTTATGTTGTGGTTTCTTCAGTTCTTTGATGCCATTGTTCCTGTTACCTAATATTTAGCATCACACACAGGTATAAACTTTGTTCCATGTCGCGAAGAAATATGTTTATATATATAGATGAAGTGATGATATGTCTTATTTGATATTTTAAATTAAAAATGTCATTATTTTTATAGCACTAAAAAATAAAGGATAAAATAGACAATAAAAAGTAAAAGGATGAAATAGGTAATGACAAGTGATCCTTGCAATAAAAGCATTGCAAAGAAACTGTCTGAAAATATAAAAAATGTGCTTGGAGATATGATGCTATATCTTCGAAAAAAAAAATCAAGAATCTCTTTTTACAACAACAATAGAAACATGTGTTTAACATTACCCGCGCTACATTTGTAGTTATTGGAAAACCTGTTACTCATCGAGAATGCTAGTGGCATTTCTTCCACGTGTCTTGGAAATTTATGGCAAAGCACCAATCAGATCTTTTAGATGTCAAGAGTGCAATATACGTTAGGCCGTAGCCAGATTCTTACTTACGATTAACCTCGAATGAGGAACATAGTATATACATATATACGTGTATAATATATATATACATATATCAATAATGCAGAAATACAATGGATCAGTGACGTATAAATCATGAATTTTCTAAACAACAAACAAACTCAACAGGTGAAAGATTTGCCATCTACAACTGATATAAATACAGCACTGGAAGAAGATCATGATCTAAAAGCAGTTGATCTACATATATGAGAAATGGTCTACACAAGAGTTAACTTGAAGGGGAGCTGTTCTCGTAGTTCTCGTTATCTTCTGATATTTTGAATAGCGGCAAGAACTGAGGGAGGGATGCAATGCGAGGAAGATGCAACAGAAGATCTCCAAAAGAATCTCTTCTTGGGATGCTGGTCCCCTGCTTGGATCCAAAGGCATCTTCCTTCACGGAGCTCTGATTTCGTGTGCCATTGTTGATCCCATCGTTACCCGTTGTATCTCCAGTAGTAGAATTATGCAGTGCCGAGACGCTGATACCATCCTTTTGGAGCAGATTGCAGAAGGAATTCACCCTCGACATAAGAATCTGTTCATCTGAGGCAGGATTCTGAGAGTCGCTGAAAAGATATTGGGTCAAGTCCTCCAGAACATCTTTGTTTGGTAGAGCTCCAGCAGAAAATGGATTCCCTGAGTTCATCTGCTCCGAGATGCAGTGTTCTAATTGATTTACAAAGTCACTCATAGACATGGAAGGCTGAATTCCAGGCACGCTGACCTGATCCCATCGCTGACTTCTTTTGAATCTCTCAGTTCCAGCAACAGAATTTTCTTCTATGACACGGGCGTCCATTACTATTGAAAACAGAAAGAGTCAAGAATGATAAACTCACAAGGTTCATAATTTTACGGAGAAAGAAAGAAAGTTGTCAATTAAAAACTATCACGACAACCATCTCAAATACAGGTGATCAGAAAGCAAAAATATAATACAAACATCATAGCATGTGTCATCTTTTAGGCCATGTATTAAAGTACAAAACAATAATTTATACATGAAAAAGTACATTCTTTTTTATCTGTCTTATACGTTAATTTCCAACATCACTGGTTTAAATATCGCCTTAAGCAGTCTTATGACTCAGCCCAACTGGCACAAACGTTGATGGGTTCTTAAAACCATACCAGAACACAAAGAACCATGGAGAACCAAGAGAAACAAGTTGTAAACTTTGATTAGACAGGAAAAGAATGAATTTCAAGCAATTTAAACTTTAATATCAAAAGGAACCATTCAGGCTATAGAGAAAGAGGTGACATCTTTTATCCGAGGCAACTAATAAGCAACAAAAACAATAATAGAACTTGAAAAATGACTACCAGAAATGCTTACCTGAACTCGGTGATGGAACCTCTTGAGTTGTTACTACTGGTGCCCGAATAACATCAGTTGAATTTGATGTACTGGCACAAGGAAACGAAGATTCACGAAACCCTTCGACTGCAGATCCATTCAGATTATTAAATACCTGGCATTTGGGCTCATCTTGTTCTTCAAAAACCGAGCATCTTGGTTCAAAGAAAGGTTTTTCTAACATGACGTCTGGTTGCTGACTGAGCGAGTAGAGACGAGGATCACATTGAATAAGTTTCTCAAAATGCTTATTTAACAAGCCTGGTGGACATTGCAGAAAATGCTTCCTGGAAGCAAGATTGAAAAAACTTTTAAGGACAAGCATAAAAGTGTTCTCCATGCAAAGGAATATATTGAAATATAAGTAACAATTTTTGAAGAGATTTGCATGCATCACTAATTGCATCCTTCAAACCCAAATCATAGACTAACATATGGCTCTCTGATAAGAAAATGTAATAATTAATTGAACACCCACCGCTTAACCTCATTTGGCATCCACGTTATGATGTAAAGAGAAACTAAAAGGCCTAGGAAACTTGCTTTATCCTCCGACATGCTACTTCATACAAAAACAGAACAGCTACCTCAAAGGTAACCAAAAAAATGTGAAATATTGTATAAGGGTAGAAACGGAAAGGTAAAGGAGGAATAAAAGGTGACAAGCAGTAGCAGAGGTGCAGAACAAAGCAAAAAAAGGACAAGAGAATAAACAAGAAAGAAGCATGATCCCATAACCATCATTTACAGTTAAAGTGGACTGCAAACAAGAAACAAAAAGAATGACAGGAATTTCACGTCAGCAAAAAACATCCCCATATTACATTACCAAGTAGCTAACTAAGATGATTTTCTAGCAATAACACGTAAACAAAATTAGAAGAACTACATCTAGGTTCTGAAATTTGGAACCTTAAAATGCTCGGACTTCATAAAATAAAAGATCAAATGTAACATGTAGCTTATCAAAGGGATATAAATAAAGGTACTCTGCTGTTATTCTAACGTCAAGATCTGCTAACCTGTACAAACTTGCTTGCCCATCAGTGAAATCTGAAGTTGCTTGCCACAATGTATGCTTTCTAGGTTGTGGATTGGTTTCTCTAAAGAAAAGAGGTTGCCTTGCCAACTATATAGAGAGGACATTTACCATCATTCCCAATATTTTGGAGCAAATTATTAAACAGAACAAATGAGAAAAACTGTACACAAACCAAAGCAAACCTACCACTATATCCAAGGTGCCTGGTTCATTTTCTGGGCAAGCTGCTTTCAGAGCTGTGATATCTGACCACTGGATCTCCATTTTACTCTTCAGACCCCCCTCAAGAACTTCCCAGACAAGCTTATGTTTCGCAAAATAGCACTTTGCCACTAAATCCCCTTCATATCTTGAAACATACTGTCAAGAAAAGCAATGTGTGTTAAAAAATAGGGCCTCCAAAATTTATCTTAATATAATGATTTCATATGGTTTTCTCAAGCATATAGCTCAATTCTTAAATGTGTCCGACGAAAAACTAAGATTTTGGATTAGACGAATCAATGGCAAATGCTTCATCAGGAACCGATGCTCGAATTAAAGGCACAGTAATAGAGCCAGTTACTTGATTGATCCCTCTAATTTGCAGTAGATATGCAGGATGCTTTAGATTCTCTCATTTCCAATCTCTTTTAGACTCTTTCATTTCCAATTTTACTTTACAGAAAACAATTAAAAGCACATGATCATTTAATTATCCCAAATGACGTGCTTCAGCCACAATTTTTATGCAACGTACTTCTACTAAGAACAACCAGTGAGATCAAACTAATAAAATAGAATTACCTCCCATGATCCTATTCTTAGAATTGAAGCAGGAAAGTTTGAAGCTTTCATTTTTTCAGCCGTGGACGAAGAACTTGCAGATTTATTATCCTTTAGTTTGACGTCCTCAGAAGACTCGTAGCCATTGACATCTGAACTGATCACAGCATGTGCTTGGGAAAGCTTCATCTGAATCAAATCAAGCAGGGACGGGCTCTTCCTCAGGCGCAGGCCCAAAGGGCTAGGTTCTTGCAGCAGATTAAACTGCATAGCCTGTGTAGGGATAGTAGTTGCTCCTGCTTCCCACTGCTGCAAAGAAATAAATTAGTATACGACTCTTAGCACAATAAACAGGGAAACATATCATTAGATCGCAAAGGCACAAAACCATATTCAACAATTCATCACCGCAGCATAAGCAAGATCGTAGATAGCAACCAAATAACTCGACATAGGGCACCTTACTTGACATTATATCAAGTAACAAACCCAGCGATCCTCTACCCATTATGCAGTAAAAGAAGAAACTTTTTTTATCCATATAATCCGTAAACCGTCAATAATTGCATCAGCAAACGACAACCAAATGATTAGGAAAAATCCACTGCATCCTACAAACCTCAGAAACAACCCCCAAAATGCAAATTCTCATCACAGTTGCCAAATTCACCAGTTAATCTCACAACTTGCGCAGGGGAAACATCTGTCCGACCAAAGCCCAAATCTTTTCTCAATAAACCAAAACCAAATCGAGCTGGAAATTTTCCAACAAGCGAGAAATAGAGACCCACCTGCTGCAAAGGGGCGGCTGCCATCTTCGGTCTCTTGTTGAACGGCCCGTGCTCCTCGTCCAACTCGTCCTCGACCTCCAACTTGACCGCCGGCGCAGAGGAGGTCTTCATCACCGGAAACTCCGGCTCCGGTCGCAGCTTGCCGTAGTTCATCAATTGAACCATGAAAAAACCCTCGAAAAATGCAGAAAAATCGCGAAAAATCACACCGCCGAAGAGCCCTGCAAATCCAGAGACACCTCCACTGAGATCTCCGCAGCTGGACGCCGAATCGAGGGTGGGATCGTAGGAATAAGAGCGAAACGGGGAGGAGAACAATGGAATCGGACAAGGGGGGAAGAATCGCAAGGTGCGTCCCCTTTTTTTTATCTCTCGCTTTCTAATTATTTGGTTGGAGGCGATACGGGAAAAAAAAATAAAGTATATAATTTTGTCGAGCTGTCCCACACGTGCCGCAAGACTACTATGCACGTGTCGCTTACGAGATGGTGAAATGACCTTACTGCCCTTGGTACAACCTTTGGATAACGTTATTTTTTGAGGGGGCGATATATTATTTTAACTTTTCATCATTTTTTTATTATATTTGCCTAACAAAAATATGAAGCAGTCGCATTGTTTCGTTTAATGGATATTAATACAATTACAATGCCGATTCATGCTACTATGTTAGTACCATATGATTGTTAATTATTTAAGCAAAAAAGTTTGACCATAATTATTAAATTATCAAGTTCTCTAATTATTATAGAAACCTATATGATTAAAAAAATTAAATCAATATTAGTTATAAATAAATTATTATTGAAGACTTTATATTTCTTAAAAAAAGTCAATTATTTTCATTTTGTTTCTAAAAATGTGATTTTATATGAAAAACAAGTTGTCTATCCTAAATTATTATAGTCTCATAAAAATTTTATGAAAAAAATATAGAAAATAGTGGATGCATATAAATTTGTACTGCATTTCTGTGACACATTATAAAATTAATGATCAAATTTAGTCTAATTAAAATGAAAAAATAATTCAATTTGATTATTAATTTAAAATTAATGATCAAAATTATATGTGTAATGATGCAATACAAAGTGTTATAGACTTCTATTTTTCTAAAAAAAAATATTATTATATATTTAATTTTGAGATATTTTAATTTGTCCATATAGGAAAAAAGAAAAATGGGAATGACTCGTGAAAAATTGAATAGAACACCCAAACTTGCAATTTTCAACATTCTTTTTTTTAATTAAATTAATATACTCGCAGCGGCCAAACGGGTAAGAAAAAATATGACCAGGGTAAAATGGTCATTTGATATTATGGAAATGGGTCAGGCGGTCAACCGAGAACGGATAATATAAAAGATTAAAAAAAAAAAAGAGGGGGCGCGCCGCCGGTACGTGCGGAAGAGGGTGCGAAGGGAGCCGAGTCCAACTTGGGCACGTGCGGGACCCAGCTTCACGAACCTTCCTGCTCTCCCTTCCCTGCCCTGCGATTCGCCCATGAAGACACGTGTCGACATCCTCGTGGGCGATATGGGCGCGATGTGGAAGGGGGGCTGCTGACGCATTCCTTCCGCCGAGCTGGACGCCAACCATCTCATCTCGGATAAGGATGGATAAGGCTCCTCTGTATATTTTATATCATTAATAATAAATAATTAACAACTTTGCAATCTCATTTTGAGAAATAGAAAATTTAAATTTTAATTTTCATTGTTGACTGTAAAATTAAAATTATTTACTAACGGCACATTTATTTTTTATTAGCAGGTCATTTGAATTATTATTATTATTATTATTATAAAAATTTAATAAAGATATACCTTATTTAAGTAGGAAGTATATTCTATAATTTGAATAATTGAATTTGAGATATATGATTAAAAATAAATCATCTATTTAAAATATAAATTTATATGTTATTTTTATTAAGCACATATTTTAAATTCAATAATTCAAATAATAAGATATATGATGTATCTTATTTAATAAAGTATATCTTTATTATTATTTTAATAGTAAGTACTAATTATTAAAGTGAGAGTCATTGGCAATTTGAATCATTATGTTGGGTAAGTTTTAATAATATAAATTATGATATAGATTATTAAAATGGTTTCAAAAGTTATTTTATGTTTAATAAATAGTATTACGTAAAAATAAAAAGGAAAAAAATAAAAAAAAGCGTATTGCTAAAAATATGTCAATCATCCGAAAATAATTTAATAGGAAATTTGACAAAATGAATAACGTATAAAACATAAAAATTTTAAATGTTTGATTGCATGAATGCATCTCAACCAAGACACATCTTATAAATCCTAAAAAATTAAATGAGCTTTAAGAATTTTCAACAAATGAATCGATAATTTAAATATCAAATACAGATAAATAGTATGCTTTATTTTATAATAAAAGACATTTCCGTAGAAATAAAATTTAAATAAACGCATTTGATAAAGTGACCGGCGTGGGAATGTGACTTTGGAAAAGAAAACTTAGACCATATTTTGTTAGTTATGACAGTTAACAAACAACTTAGGTCGCATCATTCAATATATATATAAAGTTGATCGCTCATAAATTATTAGTAGTTTAATTAAAGGAAGGAGGTACACACGACCTTTTATGTCAAAATTATGCTCATTCGTGAAAACATAGTTTTTATTGAACCCCATAATAATGTAGATCATAAAAATAAAATATTGTACGTAGTGCACATATGACATATCTTTACTCTTTGATAAATCATAATTAATTTAGAATCTTTGTTCAGCGAGTTCGCACTACCACAATATTTGTGGATAATGTAATTAACTGACTACTTTAATTGCTTCTTGGGCAGCAACTCAGCATTGGAGATTCCTTTTATTTCTATTATTTTGCTCCGCACTAAAAAAATTCGTTCGTGTATTCTTTTACAAGTACCATACAAATTTAAAGGAAAAGAGAGTCTATTTGATGACTTCATTAAATAAATTCTTTAACAATAATTTGGATCATTAAATTTAAAGAATCTTTTTAATTTGAATCATTGAATTTAGAGAATCTTTTTCACCTATTATCATAAATGAGGTGTGCCTCAGATCGCATAATTAATTATGATGAATGAATTTTCAATAAAAAATATTTTATTAAAAAAAATGTAAACTGACGATAAATAACTTATCACTTTAGCCTAATCTTCGTTGATGAATTTAGACTACAATACTCAGAAGGCCACCAGCAGAATCAAAATATGGAAATATGATAGCAACTCTCATCTGATTGTTTGCAGAACTTGGGCTTCAAATTTAGAAGCTTAACTGTAGCAACTAACCCCATATTCATCCACCGAGAGGAGCAAAGATATTCCTTCACAAAAGTTCAGTATGGATATGTCAAAAAACTAAATGACATAATTACCTAACTTCCGAGTAGGATCTCTTAAATATGCATATGGTCCAACTAGGGGAAAGTGTTAGCTAATAGATAGTTGTTGATGTTATCCTATTATTTTTTTTTCGATTACAGATGTTTTTCATAAGCTGAAGCTTATAAATTAAACAGAACAGAACGTATATACGTAATATTATATTTAAAATGTAGAACTATTAAAAGTTGGAGAAGATTAAAGTTTGGTTGGTAGAATTCATTAGCTGGACGGTGTCGCATGATTGACTTTAATGGTCTTGAATTTGAATCTTTAAATCGTCAATTTAATAAAAAAATATCATTTTATTTTTTACTTCGACTATGAGTGAATAATAAAAAAATAATTGAAAAGGATTTTAGTTCTATTTCATACATTTCATTGAAAATTCCTTCTACCTTTCTCCAAGTTATTGAACTTCTTGCATCCCTCTTCTTCTTGATGTGTTATTGCCACAGAATTAATTTTAATTCATAAAATCAGGTTCCGAGAAATATCGATTTCCACTTGTGATATGTTTGAAGATAATAAAAGGAAGGTTAAAAATTAATCTTGTTTGAATAATAAATTTAAAAAAAATAAAAAATAATTTTATTTTTTCTTTTAATTAATTAAAAATAATTATTTTTAAATTGTGATTAAATGAAAAATAAAAAATTTTACCATCTATTCATTTTTTTATTCTCTTTTTTCTGATTGCCTTTTCGTCTCCTCCCTTTCTTTCTCCTCTTCTATCTAAACATACCCTTATGTCCATTTGCTAATCCAGAGTTAAAAGTTAACTTTTGCCTTCCAAAATGTGTTTCCGCGAACTAAATTTAGATTCTCTTCACCGAGTTCAATGCGTCCACCCTTGGCTTTATTTCCATACAGGATTTTGAAAAAAAACATTTTGTAATCAACAAGCCATCCAGATACGATGCTCATTACCATAATATAAAAGAAAAGATAAATCATAAAAAAAGGTTAAAGGAAGGAGTGTATAAATTTACTAACTAAAATAGAATTTAAGATCTTTTTACATCCTTATTTTCATGCATCAATAAAATCAGCTTTTAGTAATCATATCCCTAAAGTTGTCACTAATTAATAATATTGGTGACCGATGCTATAATCATTATAGTAACAAGTCAAAAGTAGTTAAGAATAAATATCGAATTAATCAACAGAATTTGAGTGAAGTGGTAAGTGATTCCTCTCCGCTTAAGTAATTCTCGAGTTCGACCGTGAATGCAGAAAATTTTTTGTAAGAGTCTCACTTATCATAGTGAGACACGCGACCCGGGATGACATCAGATTAGTCGGGATTCGATGGTGAGTTGAGACTCCAACCTATGACCAGTGCGCACAACTATTAACACTGTGTGGATTGAGAAAGTCGGCATCGCTTCTCAAACACTGAGTGACAACTGAAAAAAATAAATAAATATAGAATTAATATAGAATTAGATCATTAAAATCAATCAATAAACATAGGCTAAGTAAAACCATATCAAATCAATTAAGTATCGCATTAACATATGTAACAGAATATTATTTTAGGATCTTATTTTATAGGTGTCGCATTATTTAGTTACAGACAAAATGCACCTTATATTTGCTCTAAGAATTACAAAAAGGAAAAAAAAAAGAAAACAACTGCCATAAAAGTTAAAAAGTGTACCTACAATGTGAAGTACTTGGCCATGCCTGAGGAGAGTATCAAACGTCCTGATCTCTTCTTTTAGCCATTTTTCCTTCTTCCAACAAATTAACAACTCACTTGTTGCGGTACAATAAATACAGAAAAAACATGCTGCAAGAGAGAAAAATCCTTTCTTCCATTATCGTCATTTGATGAGTGGTAATGGGGTCTCTCTCTCTCTCTCTCTCTCTCTCTCTCTCTCTCTCTCTCTCTCATCTGAATTTGTTTCATGCATTTGCTAACCTGAATTAACTTGTGAAGCAATGATCAAGAGTGCGTTCCCTGACTTATAATCTGTTTTACTTAGTATGAAATGATTTATACCGCACGTTTTTGGCAGAGCTGTACTTGCACTGCACAGGAAAAAAATATAAATTAAGTTTCCTGGATCTTTCATCATCCACTGATCACATGCAGGTTCTACGAGCTCGATCTACGGCGGATATAAATGTCCTGCACAAGAGATCGAATTGTACAACAGAACAAAGTTCTGAATATGTTTGATGAGACACACAGAAAGCATGCATCTCATGTAAACCAAGTGATGCATACTTGGACCACTCATGTCATAAGTTAACTTTCTTTCCTCCTTCCCTTTGGATTCTTTCTGAGTAAATTCTTGGAAGAACTTTAGATATCCTCGATCTTTGGCAGAGGGAATGGTGTCTGTTATGGAGTGCAAACTGCAACTTCTGTTAGCTTGGAAGAAGACAACCTTCATGCTCCCTCTATTTGTTTCAGTCCGAGTTTGCCTTTGATCCATGGTTGAGGTAGTAAAGACTTTATCAGAGGGAAATCATGGAGCTAATGTGATACTTTCTCAATCCCAGACAGATTGAGAGATCCTCTCACATTTTGCGAGAGCTTCCGACCTCTGCGCTACCAAGGCAATGGAGTTCCCATCATCTTCTCAGAGCTCTCAGGACAAGGAGAGCTTGTTGGAGAAGAGGGAGGGAGCTAAAGATGACCTCAACTTTTCCCCCCTGAATTGGTTCAGAATGCTGGCGAAGGAGACGCATTGGAGCTTCGTGTATTGCGTCGTCGCCGTGAACGGGATCAGCCAAGGCCTCGGCGGTGCGGTCGGTCGGGTGGCCTCAGACTACTACTGGAAAGATGTTCAGAAGGTTCAGCCTTCTGTGGCACAGGTGTATCAGGGGATCACCTGCCTGCCTTGGATTGTGAAACCTCTCTGGGGTCTTCTAACTGATGTCCTCCCTGTGGCTGGATATAGAAGGAAACCATACTTCCTATTTGCAGGCAAGCTCCACTCTCCTCATTATTTCAGTTATAGCATTTCAATTTTTTGTTTATCATCGATAATTTGATATTAATACAATTAAAAATCACTTAATCCTTTCTTCGTTTGATTGCTTAGTTCAAAGAAGGAAACTATAGATTGCGAAAATCAAAAGCCATCCAAGAGTAGATGATTCATTGGCATAGAGTTCGTTTAGCTCTGAAATGTCTGCAGTGGCAATTTAACACATCAAATTTTAATCTGATACCCATTAAATTTCTGATTTCTGCTTCCTCATCAAGCATTCAGGTTTCTTGGGAATAATCTCCATGCTCATCCTATGGCTAAGGAAGGACATGACCTCCATAATTGCATTGCTGTTATTAACCCTGGGGAGTACTGCAATGGCAATTGCAGATGTGATCAACGACGCCTGCGTTGCGCAAAATAGTATCAGCCATCCTTCGCTCGCCGCCGATATGCAGACCCTGTGTGGTTTTAGCTCCTCCATTGGTAGCCTTATAGGATTTTCACTCAGTGGCCAACTAATTGAAGCAATTGGCTCAAAGGTTAGGATGCATCCCATACTCTCCTTTGTTCAGCACTCTTCTCTGTGCAACTATATGAATTGCATGATACAATGAAAATAAATGTTACATATGAATTGCTGGACACAATGACTAATCACTCTATTTTGCATCCTTTTAGGGTGTTCTTGGTTTGCTCAGCATACCATCTGCTCTGATAGTTTCAGTCGGCATCGTTCTGAAAGAGCTTCGCATTCCGAATTTTCGTTACAAGCAGGTGAAACTCATCAGCAGTGCCCAACACATTATACTTCTCCTGCATGATACTAAAAGTTTTAGTTCTTGGCATCAGACGTATCAGAAGTTGGTGGAAGCGAACCACACCATATGGGCGACGTTGAAATGCTCTGATGTCTGGAAGTCATGTCTGTACATGTTTGTCTCTCTTGCTCTGAACCTGGACATCCAAGAAGGAATGTTCTACTGGTACACGGACTCAAAGTTCGGCCCTGCGTTCTCTCAGGTATGTTCCATTACTTCTCCACCAAGAACAGAGGAGAGAGAAAGAGAGAGGCAATGAATACATGTACAAAGATGAGCTCTTTCAACTCATACCTGTATGCATGCAGGGGACGATTAGTTTCATCTTCTCGGTGGGTGCAGCGGGGTCGCTGGTTGGAGTCTTCCTGTACAAGAGCTTCCTGCAGGACTGCCCATTCCGGGGGCTGCTGTTCTGGAGCCAGCTGCTGTCGAGCGTCTCGGGCACGTTGGACCTGATCCTGGTGCTACGCCTGAACCTGCGGCTGGGCCTGCCGGATCAACTCTTCGTGGTGGTCGACGAGGGCGTGTCGCAGATGATTGCGCGCCTGAAGTGGATGCCCCTCCTCGTGCTGAGTTCCAGGCTGTGCCCCTGCGGCATCGAGGGCACCTTCTTCGCGCTGCTCATGTCGATTGACCACGCCGGCATGCTCACGTCGTCATGGCTCGGCGGGCTGCTGCTCAACGTGCTCAAGGTCTCCAGGGCGGAGTTCGGCAACCTCTGGGTGGCGGTTCTGGTCCGCAGCGTGGCGCGGGTGCTGCCATTGGCCCTGGTGTCTCTGGTGCCAAAGGGCGATCACTGCTCTGCAAATTTTACGGCGGTGTGCGCTGCCGCCGGAGATGAGGTCGTGGTGCTTCCGGAGGGGAGGGAGAACGAGGGTGCCATAGAAAGATGCTGAGGTGTGTGCTTTAGCAATGAAGCGCTGTGTATTTTTTTTTTCTTCCTTGTTCGGGAATGAGTAGCTTGGACTTGAACTTGTGGACTTTTGAATTAATTTCCATGAGTTCAAATATCTATTTTATCTCACTTTTTCTATTTTTTGTGTGTAATTTTCGTGCTATTTTCTGGTGAAGTTTAAGTATATGTATATTTCGCACCATTCTTTTTTGTCAAAATTTCAGTTTGGCATATACCGAAAGCATTTTTTAGATTTTATTTTCTTGATTTTACAAAAAATAATTTTAAGAGATGGACGAAGTGCAGCCTTAAATGATACATATAAATATTTATTTTTTATTCATTCGAAGTCTGTGATGTTCAGAGTTATTAATATTTAATTAATTTAAAATTGAGATAAAATAATATATTTTTAATTAAATTAATAATTTTAATGTTGAATCGGGCGAACATTTGACTTAGGTAACTTACGTGAAACTCTATGAAAAAACAACTTGTGAAACTATAATAATAATAATAATAATAATAATAATAATAATAATAATAATAATAATAATAATAATAATAATAATAATAAATTGAATTATAAAATAACTATCAATAATTACATGGATGGAACCCTAATTAAAAATATGACCACAAAGCACACGTCATGCAAGAAATATTCATATTTCGAGTATGATTAGTTGATTGTCACATATCTATCAAGTTTTAAGTGATCCAATGTGAATAGGCATGTCCACGAGAAGTACAACGTAATACGCGCACGATGCATAATATAACTTACATGGGATAACTAATTTGATATATATAATGATTTCTTTTATAAATCTTAATGAAAATTGTAATATAAGTATTTATATATCTTAAAATAACGTAAAAATATGACCACTTTAATCTTACCAACACTAAAAATATTAAAATAAAAAATCTTCTTAATTAACTTTTTTAATATAATGAATTAAAGGGCCAAAAATGACCTCTATCTAAAAAAATCTAAAAATAATTTGAGGTCATTGAATCTCTACTTACCGTAGATGTCTTATTATTATAAATTATGTTATGTGTTTTCTAGTTAGAGACTTGCCACTTCTATTTTTTTATCATCGTAACATTATATATCATGATATGTATTTTCCGGCCAAAATAAAGACTTGGCCTTTCAAGCTAAAGTATAAATTGTGAAATAAATTAATAATTAGTGTAATATTGATTGTTTATCTTTTAAAAAAAATATGATATGTATTCTGCTATGATTTTTTTAAGTTCGTCCGTTCTCACAAGCGATGATTCTCTTATGGCTAAATATATACATATATCTTTAGATGGATAATCTTGTGATCACCTAAAGAGCACAAGAATAGCTCGTTGATCGACCGCTTCAAAATGACGGAGAAGTTCCACAATGTCGTTGTGGATGCAAATAAAATAGAGCGGCGAAAATGCCAAGAGAAGGGGGACTAAGTGGATGAAGGTAGAAATATATAAAAGAAGCTCGATGTGGAGCACAATTATCCACTTATAGAAGCACTAAATGCTTATCCACTTCATTCATTGATATCAGAGCTTCAAAATAATATTAGTTCAAACTAGCTACATGGCTCATAAGAGTATTGACTATTGAAATTGCAATCATATTGCATGAGTAATACGAGTGTTTAAATTGTATGACCATGTTGATGAAGTGGGTGATCATAGATGAAGGATCTTGTAGTAGAGATGAAATTTCGTGCATGCTTTTACGAGTCAAACCCGTGTTCGACTCTTATCGTGCTAAAAAAATTGTGTCATGCCATATCATATCCATGCCAAAACTTACAGCTGAGCGGCCCGCCCGGTCTAGCACGGATTCGGCCATGCTAGCCATGTTGAGCCACTAATTTTTTTAATGTATTTTTTAAAAATCTCATTTTTTTATTATAACAAAATTTATATTTTATATCATATAGTATAATATTCAATATAATCATATCTTATATTGATAAGTTAGTAAATAAATAATATGTATATGATATTATTCTATTAATAATTAGTATACACTAGTACATAAGAATATATGTCTTAACAATTATAGAAGTTAAATCAAGATTAAATCCTAAAAATTATGTTAGAAGAAGAAATTAAAACCAAGTTAAAAAAAGTAAGTGAACATCTTGACTACCAAAAATCTCATATAAATTATATGTCCAATAACAAAAAAAAATATTTTTTATATATTTAAAAAAAATCATTGACCCCAACTGTGTTGAGCCCATTTGGGTTCGCGCCATGTTGAGCGAAACCCCCAAAATGGCCCAGTCCAATGTGGCCCGGGCATGAGCTTGGGTGTCAGGCTTGAGCTCGGGTCGGTTGGTCCAACTTGAGCTTCATCTCTACCCTGTGGTTATCTATGGAACATGAGAACAACTTCGTGGATGATCACACCAAGCGAGAGAGAAGCTTCACAATACCATTATGCAATAACACTAAAAGTGCAACGAAATGGAGCGAGATGGACCAAATAAATGGTTGAACGTAATGTTATATAAATGGAGCTTAGTATATCACTAATACGTCCACATTTTTAGGGATTTAAATGTTCACAACTTTCTTAATTGATATGAAAGTTTCAAGATAATATCTTTAGTTCATACTAATTATATATAATGTGGTAGTTACAATTGCACTACCCGAATAGTGAAAATGTTGAAATTGTATTATCATATTGGTCAAGTGGAAGATATTAGATAAATGAACTCTTGGTAATAGCTCATTGGACAACCACTTAAAGCGACAAAGAAGCTCCATAACATCATTGAAGAGGCAACGCTCACAAATTGACAACAATAACAATAAGATGGGTGGATAAAGTGGATGAAGATGATGTTATATAAATGAAGCACGATGTAAAGCACAATCATCCACTCGTCGGGAGCTCCAAATGCTTACATCTTCATTGCTAGCATAGCTTAAAGATAATAATCTAGTTCACACTCGCTTCATAGAGATTGAATCTCAAAAAATTATGATCACATTACACAAGCACTATAAGTGTTGAAATTGCATGGCTACGTCGGTCAAGTGACAGTTGCTAGATGAATGCCCTTGTGTTCATTATGGAGCATGATAATATCTCATTGGAATTTGAATAATTACTTCAAGAGATAAAACTCGATATTACTATTATGTAAGTGACATGAAAAGAACGACGACAATGGTGCGAGATGGGACTGAATGAATGAAGGTACACTATGCAAATGGAGCTTTAAATCATATGCTCATTAAGAGCCCAAAAGCCTAAGACTTCAATTCATTGATATTATAGATTTTAGATAATATCTTTGATTCACTTTAGATGGGTGGATAAAGTGGATGAAGATGATGTTATATAAATGAAGCACGATGTAAAGCACAATCATCCACTCGTTGGGAGCTCCAAATGCTTACATCTTCATTGCTAGCATAGCTTAAAGATAATAATCTAGTTCACACTCGCTTCGTAGAGATTGAATCTCAAAAAAATATGATCACATTACACAAGCACTATAAGTGTTGAAATTGCATGATTACGTCGGTCAAGTGGCAGTTGCTAGATGAATGCCCTTGTGTTCATTATGGAGCATGATAATAGCTCATTGGAATTTGAATAATTACTTCAAGAGATAAAACTCGATATTACTATTATGTAAGTGACATGAAAAGAACGATGACAATGGTGCGAGATGGGACTGAATGAATGAAGGTACAGTATGCAAATGGAGCTTTAAATCATATGCTCATTAAGAGCCCAAAAGCCTAAGAGTTCAATTCATTGATATTATAGATTTTAGATAATATCTTTGATTCACTTTAGATGGGTGGATAAAGTGGATGAAGATGATGTTATATAAATGAAGCACGATGTAAAGCACAATCATCCACTCGTTGGGAGCTCCAAATGCTTACATCTTCATTGCTAGCATAGCTTAAAGATAATAATCTAGTTCACACTCGCTTCGTAGAGATTGAATCTCAAAAAAATATGATCACATTACACAAGCACTATAAGTGTTGAAATTGCATGATTACGTCGGTCAAGTGGCAGTTGCTAGATGAATGCCCTTGTGTTCATTATGGAGCATGATAATAGCTCATTGGAATTTGAATAATTACTTCAAGAGATAAAACTCGATATTACTATTATGTAAGTGACATGAAAAGAACGATGACAATGGTGCGAGATGGGACTGAATGAATGAAGGTACAGTATGCAAATGGAGCTTTAAATCATATGCTCATTAAGAGCCCAAAAGCCTAAGAGTTCAATTCATTGATATTATAGATTTTAGATAATATCTTTGATTCACTTTAGCTACAAAAACAATGGGAGTGTTAAAATTACAATCACATTCGATATGTAACAAGAACATTGAAATTTATAATCACATCGATCAAGTGAGAGACTTTGGATGAACGACCCCGTGTCATCTATGTAATGAAATAATAACCCCTTGAATGACCACTTCAAACAACAAAGAAGTTTCACAATGCCATTGTGGAGGCAACATGTAAAGAAAAATAGAAATGATTAAAAAATGATGAACTAACTAGATGAATATAGTGCTATATAAATGGAGTTCAATTGTAACAACCTGAAAAAAAATAAGAAAAAAAAAACTAAATGAAAAAAAAATGTGGGAGTGGTTACACCCGTAACCCCCTCCCACATCCCCTCCTCCACGTCTCTCTCTCCACATCCCCTCTCTCACCCCATTACGTCTCTCTCTCTCTTCTTCATCTTTCTTTCTTCCATTTCCATCACACGAAGCCGTCAGAGGAAAAAAATAGAAGAAAAAGTAAACTCTCTTGATCCGCCGCTATATCGTCATCCGACCACGGAACGTCGATAATTTATATACAATTTCGAAGCCCTTAACAAGAGGAAGTCATTGATACTAATTTTGGGAGCCTTTCTTGCAACCTTTGAGAAGAACATTTTCAATTCTTCAAAAAGGTAGGTGATTCGAACTCCTAATAATAGAAATCATGATTTAAAATATGATTATATATATATTTGATCATCTTTAGTTAGATCTTTCATGTGATCAATGTTTATATTGTTAGATGCATATCATTCAATTCTACTTAGATTTATGACCTCT